>WNWK01004439.1:0-140359 GCA_009830355.1 Cherax destructor | reverse complement strand
CAGAGGGAAAATTCTTAGGAATCCATCTTGACAGTGGCCTCAAATTTCAGACACATATACAACAAATTTCCAAGAAAGTCTCAAAGACCGTGGGAATACTATCCAAGATACGGTACTATGTTCCACAACCAGCTCTCCTTACCCTATATCACTCACTCATTTACCCCTACCTCACCTATGGAATCTGTGCATGGGGCTCTACATCAATAACTCATCTCAGACCACTAATAACACAACAAAAGGCAGCAGTTAGAATGATAACAAATTCACACTCCAGACAACATACTTCACCAATATTCAAAAACCTAAACTTACTCACCATACAAGACATTCATACTTTTTACTGTGCCTATTACATACATAGAACACACTATGCAAATATTAACCCACCACTCAAACTTCTCCTTACCAATTTTAACAGGACACATGACCATAACACTAGACACAGATCACTCCTCGATGTTCCCCATGTCCATCTAACACTATGTAAAAACTCAATGCATATAAAATGCACGAAAATTTGGAATTCATTACCTGTTATTGCCAAAGAAACCCTGCCTGTACCCAAATTCAAAACGATGCTAAAAAACCACCTTCTCACCCAAACCTAAATGCTCAATATCAAAGATTCCCAACAAAGTAGAATAATCACTTAAATGTAAAAACCTGATTAATCACTTAAATGTAAAAACCTGTTATGAATAATACATACTAAGCTAACTGTTTCTATAACATTTACATTATAATGACCACGTAAACTGTAACTGCAATGCAATTAATTGTTTTAAATTATCTCACTCAATTAGTTGCATTGCTACAATTAATAAATTATTATGTTCAACTTATATTCAAACTTTATAACTTAGATACACAATTATACTTATTTTATAAATTATCAACCATAATTTTTTTACCATGTAGTCTACTATTAAATAGTCCTAAGAATGCCCACAATGCACAGCATATTAGGGGCTTTTGGCATGTACATCTCATTTATACCTATGCATCATGTCTACCTATGTATCATTGTACCATGTCTAAATAAATATTATTATTATTATTATTATTATTATTATTATTATTATTATTATTATTATTATTATTATTATGTGTGTAAAGGTAGAAAGTTAAAAGTGAACATAGATAAGAGTAAGGTGATGAGGGTATCAAACAATTTAAATAAAGAAAAATTGGATATCACATTGGAGAGAGGGATTATGGAAGAAGTAAATGTTTTCAGATATTTGGGAGTTGACGTGTCAGCGGATGGGTTTATGAAGGATGAGGTTAACCATAGAATTGATGAAGGAAAAAAAGGCGAGTGGTGCGTTGAGGTATCTGTGGAGACAAAAAACGTTATCCATGGGGGCAAAGAAGGGAATGTACGAAAGTAGAGTCGTACCAACACTCTTATATGGGTGTGAAGCATGGGTTGCAAATGCTGCAGCGAGGAGGAGGCTGGAGGCAGTGGAGATGTCCTGTCTAAGGGCAATGTGTGGTGTAAATATTATGCAGAAAATTCGGAATGTGGAAATTAGGAGAAGGTGTGGAGTTACTAAAAGTATTTGTCAGAGGGCTGAAGAGGGGTTGTTGAGGTGGTTTGGTCATTTAGAGAGAATGGATCAAAGTAGAATGACTTGGAGAGCGTATAAATCTGTAGGGGAAGGAAGGCGGGGTAGGGGTCGTCCTAGAAAAGGTTGGAGGGAAGGGGTAAAGGAGGTATTGTGGGCGAGGGCTTGGACTTCCAGCAAGCATGTGTGAGCGTGTTAGATAGGAGTGAATGGAGACGAATGTTTTTTTGGGACATGACGATCTGTTGGAGTGTGAGCAGGGTAACATTTTGTGAAGGGATTCAGGGAAACCAGTTAATTGATTTAGTTGGACTTGAGTCCTGGAAATGGGAAGTACAATGCCTGCACTTTAAAGGAGGGGTCTGGGATAGTGACACCTGGGAGGGACAATTCTCAGCTGTCGTATCTGAGCTCCTCTGCAAAGACAGTGATTATGTATGTGTGTGGTGAAAGTGTTGAATGATGATGAAAGTATTTTCTTTTTGGGGATTTTCTTTCTTTTTGGGTCACCCTGCCTCGGTGGGAGATGGCCGACTTGTTGAAAAAAAAAAAAAAAATTATTATAAAAGAAATACAAACTTCCTTTTTACACTTACTTGGTAGAACGGTAGTACCTCGCTGAATGGTTGCTGTCTACCAACCTACTACCTATATTATGATAATTATACTTATGTATACCTGTACCTAAATATACTTACACACTGTGCTGGTGTGCAGGTACACATTAATATCACTAAGAGTGTCCCTCTAGTCTTAACGCCATAGTAATAATACTAATACAGTGGTCCCTCGGTTTTCGCCGAAAATTCGTTCCAGAATGCTGCTCAAGTGCCATTACCGAACGAATTTACTTCCTTAAGAAATAATGTCACGTAGGTTAGTCTATTTCAGACCCCCAAAAATACACTTCCACAAGCACTTACAATATTATACTTACATAATTGTACGATTTCCAGGGTTTACGAAACTCGGGGGTCCACTGTACATAAATGTTAGAGTTTGGAGATGCACGAAAACCGAGGGACCACTGTACAGTGGACCCTCGGTTATCGGCCGTAATCCATTCCAGAAGCTCGGCCTAAAGCCGAAAAGGCCTAAAACCGAAATAATATTTCTCAAAAGAATTAATGTAGTAAATCAAATTAATCCGTTTCAGACATCCAAAAATATTAGCAAAAAAATACATTTTTTAAAGATTAACTATAATTTTACATACAGAAAAAATGAGTACATTCATTACTTACCTTAAAATATTTGTAGTCTTAATGTAGGGCGAGAAGTGAGTAGTATTTATTTGAAGAAAATCAGTGTAGGCAGCGGTAGATGTAGGTACAGTACACGTATGTAGCATCCCCTGGGCTACACTACACAGACATATTATTACACTACACAGCCATATTATTACCATGTTCACTGAGTTTAATTGTTTCTAACAACTACCTTTAGATGCCATCATAAACAAAAGGAGAAGTAATGAATAATTCATGCCGAGAATTGTAAACAAACGCATATGAAGGGCGATTACAAGGCGAGACGCCAGATTCAGTTTTCTCTAACGCTGAATCAGAGAAAGTGTACTGTTTACTCTCCACCCGACTCTTCACTTGATAGCATATAGACATTGCATGTTTATATGCTATATGCTATGTAATTTTTTTTTTTTTTATATTAACACATCGGTCGTTTCCCACCAAGGCAGGGTGGCCCGACAAAGAAAAACTTTCACCATCATTCACTCCATCACTGTCTTGCCAGAGGCGTGCTTACACTACAGCTACAAAACTGCAACATTAACACCCCTCCTTCAGAGTGCCGGCACTGTAATTCCCATCTCCAGGAATCAAGTCCGGCCTGCCGGTTTCCCTGAAACCCTTCATAAATGTTACCTTGCCTACACTCCAACAGCACGTCAAGTCCTAAAACCCACTTGTCTCCATTCGCTCCTATCTAACACGCTCACGCATGCTTGCTGAAAGTCCAAGCCTCTCGCACACAAAACCTCCTTAACCCCCTCCCTCCAACCTTTTCTAGGCCGACCCCTATCCTGCCTTCCCTCCACTACAGATTTATACACTCTCAAAGTCATTCTAGTTTGCTCCATCCTTTCTATATGTCCAAACCATCTCAACAACCCCTCCTCAGCTCTCTGGATAATAGTTTTGGTAATCCCACACCTCCTAATCTCCAAACTATGGATTCTCTGCATTATATTCACAATGCAAGAAAATATCATAGATGGATTAATGAAAATGTCTATATTAACCTAAAATTAGACATTTAATGTACCCAAGAGTGATTATTATTAACCCTTAAACGGCCCAAATGTATATATACGTTCTTACCGCTACTGCCCCGACCTTGATTTTCTCCATAAGAAAGCATGTAAAAAAAAACGTATATATACGTTTGGGGCAGTAGCGGTAAGAACGTATATATACGTTTGGGCCGTTTAAGGGTTAAACATACTGACTCACAAACGCACCATGCCTGCTGCACTCCCTGCCTTCCTGCTACACTCCCTGCCTTCCTGCTACATTCCCTGCATGCCTGCTACACTCCCTGCATGCCTGCTACACTCCCTGCATGCCTGCTACACTCCCTGCATGTCTACTACACTCCCTGCCTTCCTGCTATACTCCCTGCATGCCTGCTACACTCCCTGCATGCCTGCTACACTCCCTGCATGCCTGCTACACTCCCTGCATGCCTGCTACACTCCCTGCATGCCTGCTACACTCCTTTCCTCTATGCCTGCCTGCCCTGAATTCTATCGTGTTTCTCACTTTCTTTACCAAAGGAACTTTACTAGGAACTTTCTTTGGGGCCATGGTTACTTATTTCGCAGTTGCACATAATCAATAACCACCAAAAACAATGGATTATAGCTAAATGTTTGGATGAATGAGCAGAAGCTTCCTCACTCACCCAGAGACACAGCCAGACTGGAGACGGGCGGGTTGACGTGTCCCATACGGCCGATAACTGGAAGCCGAAAAACCAGCCTATAACAGAGTTGGCCGATAACAGGAACCGCCGACAACCGGGGGTCCACTGTATGTAACAGTAATCACTCTTGGGCACATTAAATGTCGTATTTTACATTAATACAGTGGATCCCCGGATTAAGTAGGCGTCGGATTACGTAAAATTCGGAATGTTACCTTTTTCCGTAAAAATATTGGTTCGGTATAAGTCGATCCGCTCAGAATAATAAGTTGTTCGTCCTGGACGCGTACGCATGGCTTGGGACGGCACAACGCTCCATACAGAGTCAGTGTGTCATTGTTTACCAGTGAGTGAGCGCCACCCACACATTCATACCATACATTTTGTCATTATTCCATTGTTTTTAGTGCTTGCAACTGCTAAATAAACCACCATGGGTCCAAAGAAAGCTCCTAGTGCCAGCCCTGTGGTAAAGAGGCTGAGAAATACGGTAGAACTGAAGGAGATAATAGCAAAATATGAAAGTGGAGAGCATGTGGCTGAACTGGCCAGGCTGTATGGCAAACCCTATACAACCATCGCTACCATTGTGGCCAAGGGAAATAAAATCAAGGAAGCTGTTGTTGCGAAAGGTGCAAATATGATCACAAAACAGCGATCGCAAATACTGGAAGAAGTGGAAACTTTGTTGTTGGTGTGGATCAACGAGAAAGAACTAGCAGGAGATAGTGTTACGCAGGCAATAATATCTGAAAAAGCAAGGCAGTTGCATAATGATCTCGTAAAGAAAATGCCTGCAACAAGTGTTGAAGTGAGCGAGTTTAAAGCCAGCAAAGGCTGGTTTGACAAATTTAAGAAGCGTAGTGGCATACATAGTGTGATAAGGCATGGTGAAGCAACCAGTTCAGACAAATGTGCGGCTGAAAAATACGTGCAGGAATTTAAAAGCTATGTACAGGCTGAAGGATTTAAACCTGAACAAGTGTTTGTGACGAAACAGGCCTATTTTGGAAGAAAATACCAAACAGGACCTACATTACACAGGAGGAAAAGGCACTGCCAGGACACAAGCCTATGAAAGACAGGCTAACTCTTATGTTGTGTAGTAATGCTAATGGTGATTTTAAAGTGAAGCCTTTACTGTTGTATCACTCTGAAAATCCCAGAGTGTTTAAGAAATGCAGTGTCGCTAAGGCTAATTTGTGTGTGATGTGGAAGGCTAACAGTAAGTCACTAGGGAAATTTTCCTTGATTGGTTCCATGAAGTGTTTGGCCCCAGTGTGAAGAAATATCTTGTGGAAAATAAATTGGGCCTCAAGTGCCTCCTGGTAATGGACAATGCTCCTGGTCATCCTCGAGACCCAGAAGAGCAAATTGTGGAGGACTAAGTTCATCACAGTGAAGTTCTTGCTCCCTAATACCACTCCTCTCCTCCAGCCCATGGACCAGCAGGTCATTTCAAACTTTAAAAAACTCTACACCAAAGCAAATTGACCCTAAAAGTTTTGGAAAGATCACTTCACTATCCTCCATTGCATAAACCTTATAGGTAAGGCTTGGGAGGGAGTGACATGCAGGACTTTGAACTCTGCTTGGAGAAAATTGTGGCCAGACTGTGTCCCAAAGAGGGATTTTGAAGGTTCTGGGGCTGAGCCTGTTGTGGAAGCAATTGTGGCACTGGGGAAGTCCATGGGGTTGGATGTTAGTAGTGAGGATGTGGAAGAGTTGGTGGAGGATGACAATGAAGAGATAACCACTGCAGATCTGCAAGAGCTTCATCTGCAACAGCAACAGACCACAGTTCAGGAAAATGGTCCGGAGGAGGAGTAGGAAGAGAGATGGAAGACATTGCCTTCTTCAAAGATTAAGGAGATTTGTGCCCAATGGACTAATGTACAAAGATTTATGAATGATTATCACCCTAACAAAGCTGTTGCAGGCCGTGCTGGCAACATGTACAATGACAATGTGGTGTCCCATTTCAGGGATGTTTTAAAGAAATGCCAGACACAGAGCTCCCTGGACAGATTTTTTGGTTAGAGAGGGGTCCAGTGACTCTCAACCTGGTCCTAGTGGCATTAAAAGAAAAAGAAGGACAGTAACCCCAGAAAAGAACTTGGTACCTGCAGTGTTAATGGAAGGGGATTCCCTTCCAAACACTAGCATACTCCTTCCTCTCCCCTCCTTCCATCTTCCACACATCAACAACTCTTCAATAAAGGTATGTTAAGTTATTATTTATTATTTTTATTAACACATCGGCCGATTCCCACCAAGGCAGGGTAGCCCGAAAAAGAAAAACTTTCATCATCATTCACTCCATCACTGTCTTGCCAGAGGGTGCTTTACACTACAGTTATAAAACTGCAACATTAACACCCCTCCTTCAGAGTGTAGACATTGTACTTCCCATCTCCAGGACTCAAGTCCGGCCTGCCGGTTTCCCTGAATCCCTTCATAAATGTTACTTTGCTCACACTCCAACAGCACATCAAGTATTAAAACCATTTGTCTCCATTCACTCCTATCAAAACGCTCACACATGCTTGCTGGAAGTCCAAGCCCCTCGCACACAAAACTTCCTTTACCCCCTCCCTCCAACCTTTCCTAGGCCGACCCCTACCCCGCCTTCCCTCCACTACAGATTTATACACTCTCGAAGTTATTCTATCTCGTTCCATTCTCTCTACATGTCCGAACCACCTCAACAACCCCTCCTCAGCTCTCTGGATAATAGTTTTGGTAATCCGCACCTCCTCCTAATTTCCAAACTCGAATTCTCTGCATTATATTCACACCACACATTGACCTCAGACATGACATCTCCACTGCCTCCAGCCTTCTCCTTGTTGCAACATTCATCACCCATGCTTCACACCCATATAAGAGTGTTGGTATAACTATACTCTCATACATTCCCTTCTTTACTTCCATGGACAAAGTTCTTTGTCTCCAAAGACTCCGAAGTGCTCCACTCACCCTTTTTCCCTCATCAATTCTATGATTCACCTCATCCTTCATAGACCCATCTGCTGACATGTCCACTCCCAAATATCTGAATACATTCACCTCCTCCATACTCTCTCCCTCCAATCTGATATCCAATCTTTCGTCACCTAATCTTTTTGATATCCTCATCACCTTACTCTTTCCTATATTCACTTTCAATTTTCTTTTACACACCCTACCAAATTCATCCACCAACCTCTGCAATTTCTCTTCAGAATCTCCCAAAAGCACAGTGTCATCAGCAAAAAGCAACTGTGACAACTCCCACTTTGTATTTAATTCTTTATCTTTTAACCCCACACCTCTTGCAAAGACCCTCGCATTCACTTCTCTTACAACCCCATCTATAAATATATTGAACAACCACGGTGACATCACACATCCTTGTCTAAGGCCCACTTTTACTGGGAAATAGTCCCCTTCCCTCCTACACACTCTAACTTGAGCCTCACTATCCTCATAAAAACTCTTCACTGCTTTCAGTAACCTACCTCCTATTCCATACACCTGCAACATCTGCCACATTGCCCCCCTATCCACCCTATCATATGCCTTTTCCAAATCCATAAATGCCACAAAAACCTCTTTACCCTTATCCAAATACTGTTCACCTATATGTTTCACTGTAAACACTTGGTCTACACACCCCCTACCTTTCCTAAAGCCACCTTGTTCATCTGCTATCCTGCTTTCTGTCTTACTCTTAATTCTTTCAATAATAACTCTACCATACACTTTACCAGGTACACTCAACAGACTTATTCCCCTATAATTTTTGCACTCTCTTTTGTCCCCTTTGCCTTTATACAAAGGAACAATACACGCTCTCTGCCAATCCCTAGGTACCTTACCCTCTTCCATACATTTATTAAATAATAGCACTAACCACTCCAAAATTATATCCCCACCTGCTTTTAACATTTCTATCTTTATCCCATCAATCCCAGCTGCCTTACCCCCTTTCATTCTACCCACTGCCTCACGAACTTCCCCCACACTCACAACTGGCTCTTCCACACTCCTACAAGATGTTATTCCTCCTTGCCCTATACACGAAATCACAGCTTCCCTGTCTTCATCAACATTTAACAACTCCTCAAAATATTCCCTCCATCTTCCTGATACCTCTAACTCTCCATTTAATAACTCTCCTCTCCTATTTTTAACTGTCAAATCCATTTGTTCCCTAGGCTTCCTCAACTTATTAATCTCACTCCAAAACTTTTTCTTATTTTCAACAAAATTTGTTGATAATATCTCACCCACTCTCTCATTTGCTCTCTTTTACATTGCTTCACCACTCTCTTAACCTCTCTTTTCTCTCCATATACTCTTCCCTCCTTGCATCACTTCTACTTTGTAAAAACCTCTCATATGCTAACTTTTCTCCCTTACTACTCTCTTTACATCATCATTCCACCAATCGCTCTTCTTCCCTCCCGCACCCACTCGCCTGTAACCACAAACTTCTGCTGAACACTCTAACACTACACTTTTAAATCTACCCCATACATCTTCGACCCCATTGCCTACACTCTCACTAGCCCATCTATCCTCCAATAGTTGTTTATATCTTACCCTAACTGCCTCCTCTTTTAGTTTATAAACCTTCACCTCTCTCTTACTTACTGCTTCTATTTTCCTTGTATCCCATCTACCTTTTACTCCCACTGTAGCTATAACTAAAAAGTGATCTGATATATCTGTGGCCCCTCTATAAACATGTACATCCTGAAGTCTACTCAACAGTCTTTTATCTACCAATACATAGTCCAACAAACTACTGTCATTACGCCCTACATCATATCTTGTATACTTATTTATCCTCTTTTTCTTAAAATATGTATTACCTATAACTAAACCCCTTTCTATACAAAGTTCAATCAAAGGGCTCCCATTTATCATTTACACCTGGCACCCCAAACTTACCTACCACACCCTCTCTACATGTTTCTCCTACTTTAGCATTTAGGTCCCCTACCACAATTACTCTCTCACTTGGTTCAAAAGTTCCTATACATTCGCTTATCATCTCCCAAAATCTCTCTCTCTCCTCTACACTCCTCTCTTCTCCAGGTGCCTACACGCTTATTATGACCCACTTTTCGCATCTGACCCTTATTTTAATCTACATAATCCTTGAATTTACACATTTATATTCCCTCTTCTCCTTCCATAACTGATCCTTCAACATTATTGCTACCCCTTCCTAAGCTCTAACTCTCTCAGATACTCCTGACTTAATCCCATTTATTTCTCCCCACTGAAACTCGCCTACCCCCTTCAGCTTTGTTTCGCTTAGGGCCAGGACATCCAACTTCTTTTCATTCATAACATCAGCAATCATCTCTTTCTTATCATCCGCACTACATCCACGCACATTCAAACAACCCAGTTTTATAAAGTTTTTCTTCTTCTCTTTTTTAGTAAATGTGTACAGGAGAAGGGGTTACTAGCCCATTGCTTCCGGCATTTTAGTCGCCTCATACGACACGCATGGCTTACGGAGGAAAGATTCTTTTCCACTTCCCCATGGACAATAGAGAAAATAAAAAGAACAAGAGCTATTAAGAAAAAGAAGAAAAACCTAGATGTGTGTATGTATATATATGCATGTGCATGCCTGTGTAGTGTGACCTAAAGTGTAAGTAGAAGTAGCTAGATATACCTGTTATCCAGCGTGTTTATGAGACAGAAAAAGACACCAGCAATCCTACCATCATGTAAAACAGTTTCAGGTTTCTGTTTCACAGTCACCTGGCAGGACGGTAGTACCTCCCTGGGTGGTTGCTGTCTACTGTTTTATTTATCTGTGGTAATTTATATATACAGTGGACCCTCGCCATTCGAACACTCCAAAACTCACCCTTTTATGTAAGTTTATTTTTGTAAGTGCTTTTATAAGTGTATTTTTGGGGGGTCTGAAATGAACTAATCTAATTACATCATTCCTTATGGGGATAAATTCGTTTGGTAACAGCACTTGAACAGTATTCTGGAATGAGGGTGAGTTTTGGAGTGTTCGAATAGCGAGGGTCCACTGTACATGTATCAATCTTTTCTGTGTAAGTTAATGTGTAAACAATACTTATTTTAATACTTTTGGGTGTGTGGAACGGATTAATTGAATTTCCATTATTTCTTATGAGGAAAATAGATTCAGATTAAGTTATATTCGGTTTAAGTTAAGCCCTCTGGAACAGATAAATTACGTAATCCGGGGGTCCACTGTATAGACATTTTCATTAATCCATCTATGACATTTTCTTCAAAATTATATATTAACATAGCATATAAACATGCTATGTTTATATGCTATGGAGGTGTGGTAGCCAGGCGGCGGGAAAACATTACGTTTTCTCTGGTCCAGCACCAGAGAAAAAAAAAAACTTACAGAATTAAAGATAATAATTTTCTGTAGGTAATAAAACAAACAAAATTTTTTCCCCATCAGTAGTTACCGAGATATAGATGCATGAAGTTGACCCTCAATGACCGGGTGGCGGCAACATCCGCGACTTCCATAAAATAGCATTTTTGTATTTTACGTTTTAGTTACTTTTTTTTCTTTTCTAATATTTTTTTTTTCCAGTAACTTTTGTGGCCTGTGAGACCAATATAATGTATAATGTATAATTGTACACTCATAGTATTCAACACAATAACCGCACTAATTTGTTTATCATTACATTGCTTACAAAACTTGTTTACAAGTTCTTAATGACACGATTGTAAACAAACCATACCATGGGTGGATTTGAACCCGCGGTCAGAGTCTCAAAACTCCAGACTGTCGCGTAAGCCACTGGGCCAGCTAGCTTCAATAAGATTCATCCAACTATATTGTACCATAGGGTACTGTATGGTACCGTTGTATTCAACACAATAACAGCACTAATATTTTCATCGTTATTTTGTTTACAATAATAGTTTACAACAAAAAATATGCAAAAATGTTGTATATTAGTAATGTTCAATTAAATATTTACTAATGTACAGTCGCTGGACATGTTGCTGAGGTGGATGATGAAGCGCTTTGTGTTGGACACTGCTGAGTCAGTGACATGAGTCCCACACTAGTGATGTATCGGATATCCACATCCTCATCCGCAGAACATCCGCACAATTTATCACATTCGCATCCGTACCCACATCCGCATCCGAAATCTGCGGAACATCCGCACAATTTCATACATCCGCATCCACAAAATAGATAAGACATCCGTATACACACCCGCATCCGCGGATATCTAAATTTTCACATACGATACATCCCTATCCCACTCAGTCAGTCTGGGCCTGTACAGGGTACTATGTAGTACAGGGTACCATGTGGTACAGGGTACCATGTGGCATAGGGTACCATGTGGCATAGGGTACCATGTGGTACAGGGTATCATGTGGTACAGGGTACTATATGGTACAGATACAGGGATCCCTATGGAAATAAGTCACCCTGACATTTTTAGGTTATCCTAGGATCTTTACACACATGCTGATATGTATGATAATCAATGTACATTTGTGTATACCTGAATAAACTTACTCGAGCGCACATGGCATCGCAAGTAAGTTTATTCAGGTAGTATACACAAATAGAGTTACATACATAGATTATCATACATAGCAGCATATGTTTGGAGAACCTAGGATAAGCCAAAAAAGTCAGACACTTATTTCCATTAGGGTCCCTGTACCATATAGTACCAGTGTTCCATATACCATTACAGTGGACCCTCGGTTAACGAAAAAAATTCATTGCAGAAGCCTGCTCAAGTGCCATTACCGAACGAATTTACGTCCTTAAGAAATAATGTCATGTAGGTTAGTCTATTTCAGACCCCCAAAACTACACTTCCACAAGAACTTACAAAATTATACTTACATAATTGCACGATTTCCGGGGTATTCGTTAACCGAGGGTCCACTGTATATGATATTGTACCATATGGTACATTGTACCATATGGTACCATTGTTCCATATACCATTGAACAATATTGTACCATTGTACCATATGGTTCAAAACCATAGAATTCCTCTTCAGATCCACTTCCATCAGTGTTAGAACATGGGAAGAGGAGTCAGAATTTGCCAGGGAGTGAGAGCTTCCTTGCCACCAGGCATGGTGAACAAAGCTACTGAGTCAGCGTTCCCACAGTGCAATGAAGGCGCCCATACTTTTGGTATACTGCGCACACTGACCATGCAGACCCATTCATTCTCTTAGATGCAGGCCTCCCAGCCTTCTCACACTAAATTTGAGGCGGCTAGAATTTTGGCGTAGTACTATGGTTTGGACCCTCACTTCAAAGCCGTAGAACTACGGCACGGACCCTGAAAGGGTTAAATTCACTAACCGCAGCACTAGTTCCAGGCATTTTCTTTACAAGATCCGCATGCAACTGCCTTGCCTCCTGCTAACTGTTTTTCATTGATCCACACCAACAACAACTTCTCCACATCTTCGATTGTTTGTGATCTCTGTTTCGTTAGGATATTTACCCCTTTCACAACTTTAGCTTCCTTGATTTCTACTTTCTTTGCCAGGATGGAACAGATTGTTGATTTAGACTTCCCATACATCCTGGCAAGTTCAGCTAAACGTACTCCACTTTCGTATTTTTCTACAATTTCTTTCTCAAGTTCTATTATGTTTCTCACCTTCTTTACCAAAGGGCTGGCACTAGGAACTTTCTTTGGTTCCCATGGTGGATTATTTTGCAGTCACAATCAATAAATAAGCACAAAAATTGAGAAATGTTTTGAATGAATGCTCACTCAACAAGTGACAGAGCCAGACTGAGACATGTACGCATGAGAGTGGCGGTGTCCCGGGATGCGGGTGGACGTGTCTGATACGTACGATTTCCACCCAAAAAAAACTGTTCTAAATCCGAATTGTAAGATATTCAGACTGTACGAAAACCAGGGGTCCACTGTATATGGTAAGGTTATTATTGAAAGAATTAGAGGCAAGACAGAGAGCAGAATTGCAGATGAACAAGGAGGCTTTAGAATGGGTAGGGGATCTGTAGATCAAGTGTTTACATTGAAGCATATATGTGAACAATATTTAGATAAAATATCACGATTCGAACAAGTGCGTCTGTGACCTGTCCACCCAGGAGTGGAGAGCCAGTCCTGTGCTGCTTACACTCTAGAGAACAATACCCTGCACGCTCATCCAGACATTTCACACTTAATTATAATTGTTTGGAGTTTGTTCATTAAGTGCGAGGCAGTGGTGGTAGAGGCAGTGGTAGAGGCAGTGGTGAGAGGCAGTGGTGAGAGGCAGTGGTGAGAGGCAGTGGTAGTAGAGGCAGTGGTGAGAGGCAGTGGTAGTAGAGGCAGTGGTGGTATAGAGGCAGTGGTGGTAGAGGCAGTGGTGGTAGAGGCAGTGGTGGTAGAGGCAGTGGTGGTATAGAGGCAGTGGTGGTAGAGGCAGTGGTGGTAGAGGCAGTGGTGGTAGAGGCAGTGGTAGTAGAGGCAGTGGTGGTATAGAGGCAGTGGTAGTAGAGGCAGTTGTAAGAGGCAGTGGTGGTATAGAGGCAGTGGTGGTAGAGGCAGTGGTGGTAGAGGCAGTGGTGAGAGGCAGTGGTGGTAGAGGCAGTGGTGGTAGAGGCAGTGGAGAGAGGCAGTGGTAGTAGAGGCAGTGGTGGTAGAGGCAGTGGTAGTAGAGGCAGTGGTGGTAGAGGCAGTGGTGGTTGAGGCAGTGGTGGTTGAGGCAGTGGTGGTAGAGGCAGTGGTGGTAGAGGCAGTGGTGGTAGAGGCAGTGGTGGTAGAGGCAGTGGTGGTAGAGGCAATGGTGGTAGAGGCAGTGGTGGTAGAGGCAGTGGTGGTAGAGGCAGTGGTGGTAGAGGCAGTGGTGGTAGAGGCAGTGGTGAGGGGCAGTGGTGGTAGAGGCAGTGGTGGTAGAGGCAGTGGTGGTAGAGGCAGTGGTGGTGAGAGGCAGTGGTGGTGAGAGACAGTGGTGGTAAAGGCAGTGATGGTAGAGGCAGTGGTGGTAGAGGCAGTGGTGGTAGAGCCAGTGGTGGTGGAGGCAATGGTGGTAGAGGCAGTGGTGGTAGAGGCAGTGGTGGTAGAGGCAGTGGTGGTAGAGGCAGTGGTGGTAGAGGCAGTGGTGGTAGAGGCAGTGGTGGTGAGAGGCAGTGGTGGTGAGAGGCAGTGGTGGTGAGAGACAGTGGTGGTAAAGGCAGTGGTGGTAGAGGCAGTGGTGGTAGAGGCAGTGGTGGTAGAGGCAGTGGTGGTAGAGGCAGTGGTGGTAGAGGCAGTGGTGGTAGAGGCAGTCTTAATGTAGAGTGCGAGGTGAGTAAACAAGATTAAATGAAGGTTCGGGAGTTTTGTAAACAATGCAGTTGTTGTTGCTGTTACCAGTGAATCAGGGCCTGATCAACCAGGCTGTTACTGCTGGCCGCACATAGTCCAACATACGAACCACAGCCCAGCTGATCCAGCAACGATTTTAAGTATCTGTCCAGCTCCCTCTTGAAGGCAGCCAGGGGTCTATTGGTAATTCCCCTTATGTCTGGTGGGAGGCTGTTGAACAGTCTTGGGCCCCAGATACTTAATGTGTTTTCTCTTAGTGTACCAATGGTGCCCCTACTTTTCATTGGGGGTATTTTGCACCACCTGCCCAGGCTTTTGCTTTTCAAGGGAGTGATTTATGTGTGCAGATTAGGGACCAATCCTTCTAGGATTTTCCAAGTGTAGATTATGGTGTACAGTGGACCCCCGAGTTTTGTAAGGCTCATATTTCATAAAAATCGTGTTTCGTAAGCTTTTTTCGATTTCGTGAATCGTAAACTGGCTCGTGTTTCGTAACGTATTAGACCTGTCCGCCTGCTCCGCGACTGCGCAGGACCCAGGATGCCCGCCAGTGAAGCATTGTTTACCATTGAGAGGACATTACCCAGCGCGCTCTTTCAAACATTCACAATACATTTTGTGTCTTTTTTGGTGGTTTAGTGATTGTCACTGTGAAATAAGTCACCATGGGTCCAAAGAAGCTTCCTAGTGGCACCCCTGTGGTAAAGAAAGTGGGGAACACCATCGAACTGAAGAAAGATATTATAGAAAAATATGAGAGTGGCATATGTCTGAGTGAGCTTGCCAGGATGTACAAGAAAACCCCATCTACTATCAGCTCTATCCTGACAAAGAGAAATGAGATCAAGAAAGCTAATGTTGCAAAAGGGGTTGATATGTTAACGAAAAATAGATCGAAAACAGTGGATGAGGTTGAGAAGTTGTTGTTGGTGTGGATCAATGAAAAACAGAGCGGGTGATAGTATTTCCATGGCGATAATTTGTGAAAAGGCAAGGAAGTTGCACGCAGATCTTGTCAAGACAATGCCTGCAACCAGTGATGAGGCGAGTGATTTTAAAGCCAGCAAAGGCTGGTTTGACAGGTTTAAGAAACGTAGTGGCATACACAGTGTTGTGAGACATGGTGAGGCAGCCAGCTCAAACAAACATGCAGCTGAAAAGTTTGTGAGTGAATTTAAGGGGTTCGTAGAGGCTGAAGAATTCCTCCCCCGACAAGTGTTTAACTGTGATGAAACAGGCCTGTTTTGGAAGAAAATGTCCAACAGGACCTTCATTACTCAGGAGGAAAAGGCACAGCCAGAACACAAGCCTATGAAAGACAGGCTAACTCTTATGATGTGTGCCAATGCCAGTGGTGATTTTAAAGTGAAGCCTTTACTGGTGTATCACTATGAAAATCCCAGACCCTTCAAGAAACACAGTGTTGACAAGAATAATTTGTGTGCATTGGAAGGCTAACACCAAGGCATGGGTCACTACGGATATTTTCAAGGAATGGGTGACTGGAGTGTTTGGCCCTAGTGTGAAGAAATACCTCCTGGAAAAGAAATTGGGACTCACGTACCTCCTGGTACTGGACAATGCTCCTGCTCATCCTCACAACTTGGAAGAGTTGTTGCCTAACAACTTAAATTTCATCAGAGTGAAGTTCTTGCCTCCTAACACCACTCCTCTCATCCAGCCCATGGACCAGCAGGTCATTGCAAACTTCAAGAAAATGTACACCAAAGCAGTGTTTCAGAAGTGCTTTAATGTGATCAATGACTCTGAATTGACCCTAAGAGAGTTCTGGAAAGATCACTTCAATATCGTGCATTGCATACGCCTTATAGGTAAGGCTTGGGAGGAAGTGACTTCCAGGACTTTGAACTCTGCTTGGAGACCACTGTGGCCGGATTGTGTTGAAAAGAGGGATTTTGAAGGATTTGAGGCTGACCCTGACCCTGACGACCCTGTGCCTGTTGTGGAAGATACTGTGGCATTGGGGAACAGCCTGGGGTTGGAGGTGAGGGGTGAGGATGTGGAAGAGTTGGTGGAGGAGCACAGGATAGAGCTAACAAATGAAGAGCTGCAAGACCTTCATCTGGAACAGCAACAGACCACAGCTGAGGTTATTGCTTCACAGGAGGAGGGAGAGAGAGAAGGAGGTGCCTTCTTCAGTGCTTAAGGAGATGTGTACAAAGTGGAATGAGTTGCAGACATTTATTGAAAGACACCACCCTGAGTAAGCTGAAATGAGCCTTCTGTGCAACCACTTCAGTGACAGGGACATGTTGCACTTCAGGAAAGTGTTGAAGAGTCGCCAGAAACAGAGGACTGTGGAGTTACTTTACAAGGCAGGGGTCTAGTGACTCAAGCTGGTCCTAGTGGCATTAAAAGACCAAGAAGGGAAGTAACCCCAGAGAGGGACTTGTTACCTGAAGTCCTTTTGGAGTGGGATTCCCCTTCCAACCATTAACTCCCTGCCCCTGTCATCATCCCTATCCTCCAGATGCCTGCAAGTCTCTTCAATAAAGGTAAGTAAATGTTATTTATATTTTATTTTTGGTGAATATTTTTTTTGTGGAACGGATTAATTGTATTTACATTATTTCTTATGGGAAATAAGGGTTCGAATTTCGTAAACTTTGTGTTAAGTAATAGCTCCTGGAACGGATTAATTACGATACTCGGGGGTCCACTGTATCTCTCTTGCTTACGCTCCAGCGAGTACAAGTCAAGTGCTTCCAAGCATTCCCAGTAGTTAAGGCGTTTGACAGAACTCATATGTGCAGTAAAGGTTCTCTATACAGTGGACCCCCGACTAATGAAAGGTTTATACGTATAACGAAAAAATCGTGTAACGAAAGCTTTTTTTCGATCTCGTGCAGCGAAAATTGGTTCGTGTAGCGAAACATATTAGACCTGTCCGCCTGCTCTGCGCCTGCCCTGTGCAGGACGCCAGTCAAGCATTGTTTACCGTTGAGAGAACATTACCCAGCGCACTCTTTCAAACATTCACAATAAATTTGTTGTCTTTTTTTGGTGGTTTAGTGATTGTCACTGTGAAATAAGTCACCATGGGTCCAAAGAAGCTTCCTAGTGGCACCCCTGTGGTAAAGAGAGTGAGGAACGCCATCGAACTGAAGAAAGAGATTGTTGAAAAATATGAGAGTGGCGTACGTCTGAGTGAGCTTGCCAGGATGTACAAGAAAAGTGCATCTACTATCGGCACTATCCTGGCAAAGAGAAATGAGATCAAGGAAGCTAATGTTGCAAAAGGGGTTGATATGTTAACGAAAAATAGATCGAAAACAGTGGATGAGGTTGAGAAGTTGTTGATGGTGTGGATCAATGAAAAACAGATAGCGAGTGATAGTATTTCCATGGCGATAATTTGTGAAAAGGCAAGGAAGTTGTACGCAGATCTTGTGAAGACAATGCCTGGAACCAGTGGTGATGCGAGTGATTTTAAAGCCAGCAAAGGCTGGTTTGACAGGTACTAGTGGCATTAAAAGATCAAGAAGGGAAGTAACCCCAGAGAGGGACTTGTTACCTGAAGTCCTTTTGGAGGGGGATTTCCCTTCCAACCACTAACACCCTGCCCCTGTCATCCTCCCTATCTTCCAGATGCCTGCAATTCTCTTCAATAAAGGTAAGTATATGTTATTTATATTATATTTTTGGTGAATATTTTTTTGTGGAACGGATTAATTGTATTTACATTATTTCTTATGGGAAATAAGGGTTCGAATTACGAAAGGTTCGTGTTGAGAAATAGCTCCTGGAACGGATTAATTTCGTTAGTCGGGGGTCCACTGTACATTCTTTAGATCTGCAATTTCACCTGCTTTGAATGGAAATGTTTATGTATAGCAGTATTCCAGTCTAGAGAGAACAAGAGATTTAAAAAGGATCACTGGCTTCGCATCTCTCGTATTGAATGTTCTCATTACCCATCCTATAATTTTCTCCGCAGATGTGATCGTAGCACTGTTGTGATCTTTGAAAGTGAGATCCTCAGACATTACCACTCCCAGGTCCTTCACATTACTTTTCCACTCTATTGTATGATTAGAGTTTGTAGTATCTCAGTTCTAGTTATCTCCTCCAGTTTTCCATAATGGAGAATTTGGAATTTGTCTTCAATGAACATCATATTGTTTTCCGATGCCCATTGGAAAACTTGGTTTATATCTTCTTGGAGGTTAACCGTGTCCTCAATGGATGACAGTCTCATGCATATCTTAGTCTTTCCTTTCTTTCAACACGTCGGCCGTTTCCCACTGAAGCAGGGTGGCCGAAAAGGAAAAACGAAAGTTTCTCCTTTTACTTTTCTTTTCTTTCAACACGTCAGCCGTTTCCCACTGAAGCAGGGTGGCCCAAAAGGAAAAACGAAAGTTTCTCCTTTTACATTTAGTAATTTATTCAGGAGAAGGGGTTACTAGCCCCTTGCTCCAGGCATTTTAGTCGCCTCTTACGACACGCATGGCTTACGGAGGAAGAATTCTGTTCCACTTCCCCATGGAGAAGA
Source organism: Cherax destructor (assembly GCA_009830355.1). NCBI lineage: Eukaryota > Metazoa > Arthropoda > Malacostraca > Decapoda > Parastacidae > Cherax > Cherax destructor. Next base: position 120,992 of record WNWK01004439.1, on the reverse strand, counting down.
GGAAATAAGAACAAGAACTAGTAAGAAAATAGAAGAAAACCAAGAGGGGTGTGTATATATATATGCTTGTACATGAATGTGTAGTGTGACCTAAGTGTAAGTAGAAGTAACAAGACATACCTGAAATCTTGCATGTTTATGAGACAGAAAAAAGACACCAGCAATCCTACCATCATGTAAAACAATTACAGGCTTTCGTTTTACACTCACTTAGCAGGACGGTAGTACCTCCCTGGGTGGTTGCTGTCTACCAACCTACTACCTAGGCATATCTTAGTATTGTCTGCAAAGGATGACATGGTGCTATGGTTCACATGTCTGAGGATAGGGGTGAGTACTGTGCCTTGTGGAACAGAGCTTTTCACTATGGCAGCTTCCAATTTAACTCTGTTTACAACTACTCTTTGTGTTCGATTGGTTAGAAAGTTGAAGATCCATCTGCCCACTTTACCAGTTATCCCTTTAGCATGCATTTTGTGAGCTATTACACCATGATCACACTTGTCAAAGGTTTTTGCAAAGTCTGTGTATACTACATCTGCATTTTGTTTGCCTTCCAGTGCATCCAAGACCATATCATACTGATTCAGTAGTTGCGAGAGGCACAAGCGACCTGCTCTGAACCCATGTTGTCCTGGATTGTGCAGTTTTGGGAATCCAAATAGTTTACAATCATGCTTCTTAGTATTCTTTCTAAGATTTTTATGATGTGGAACATTAGAGCTCTTGGTCTATAGTTCTTAGCTAATGATTTGCTGCCATCTTTATGTGGAGAGGGGCAATATCTGTTGTTTTTAGTGACTGTGGAATTTCACCCACGTCTATACTACTTCTCCATAGCATACTTAGGGCATGCAAAAGAGGTTTCTTGCAGTTATTAATGAACACAGAGTTCCCTGAGTCTGGGCCTGAGTGCATGGGCATGTTGTCAATGGCTTTCTCAAAGTCCAGTGAAGTTAGGGTAATGTCAGAAATTTGGCATACAGTGACGGAGTTTTGAGGCTCATTCATGAAAATATCACTTGGATTGCCAATCTTTAGAGTGATTAGTGGCTCGCTAAACACAAGTCGTATTGAGATTTCCGTATCTCACTCATTTTTTTTTTGTTGTTGTCATCTCTGTAAGTCCCATCTTGTTTGAGCAAGGGCCTGATACTAGATGGGGTTTTTGCCTTGTTTTCTGGACATGAAAAGAAATATTTTGAATATCTTTCAATTTCATTAATTTTTTTTAGCTCCTCCTGAATCCTGTATGAATCCTTTAACTTAACATCAATACTTTCCACTTCCCTGGTCAGCGCTTCCTTCCGTGCATCAGATAATCTAGCGTTCTTGAGGAGCTCAGTGATTCTTCATCATCTTCTGTAGAGGAAACGTCTTTCTCTCTCCAGTTTAATTTTTCTATTCATTTTTCTTAGGGGGAATATGTCTTGAACATACACCAGCTGCCAGAAAGTTGATCCTTTCAAGGCACTGGTTTGGATCCATGTTATTTAAGATATCTTCCCAACATGTTTCATTTAAGACATGACCCACCTGATCCCAGTTGATGTTCTTGTTGTTGAAGTTGAATTTGGTGAAGACACCTTCATAGCTGCATGCATTTTGCTGGTCAGGACCCCTGTGCATGTAAGTCTGAACTTCAATTAGATTGTGATCGGAATTACATAGTAGTTTTTTATATTGTTATGTTTCTTACCAGGTCCTCATTATTTGTGAAAATAAGGTCAAGTGTTTTCCTGTCTTGTTGGCTTCACTATCTGCTGACTTAGGGTGTGTTTACTGCAGAGATTTAGCAGCTCATATGTGCTGCCTCCAGGGATTGCTTCTGTTATAACATTATGTATTTGCTAAATTCTCCCATTTTGTATGCCTTAGACTGAAATCACCAAGCAGCAAGATGTTTGGGGATGGGGCTGGAAGGCTTTCCAGACAGTAATCGATTTTCAGTAGCTGTTCCTTCTACTGTTGTGAAGTTGCATCTGGTGGCTTGGTGGACCACGATGACCAAGTTTTGGTTTTCGATCTTTATTGTTAGAACTTAAAGTGCGTCATTTGTGGTGTTCAGCATCTCTGTGCAGATGAGCAACTCTTTTGACAAACAGGCCACCCCCCCTTCCTTACTGCCTGTTCTTTCTGTCACATCTAAAAAGGTTGTACCCAGTTGTCTATATTTCATTGTCAAAGTGGTCTTTTGTACAAGAGAAAAGGAAAAAAAAAAAGAAGAGATAATTTAAGAATTATATGGGAATAGCCTTTTCATGATACTGGATACAGTATGCAATAAAAACATTAATGAATAAGTTAGGTGAAAGAGAACAAGTAGGATACCTGAAGGATGCCCTCGGGGTCAATGCCTCCACAGCCCGGTCCCAGACAAGGCCTTGTCAAGATTGCAGAGAAAATAGGATTTAGAAAGGGTATGGGATGTGTAGACAAAGCATTTACATTGAAACATATAAGTGAGCAGTGCTTAAATAAATGAGTTGCTTGTTGCACATATGGGTTTAGAAAAAGTGCATGATATGGTGGATATGGAAGCAATGTGGCAGATGTTGCAAATGTACAAAAAAGGAAGTTAAGAGTTTATATGTGAGTAGTTATGGTCATGTTAAGGTATAGAGGAGAGGTAGTGGGGAGATTATTTTCCAGTGAAGTAGGGCTGAAACAGGTGTGCATAATGTCACCATGGTTGTTTAATATAATTATAGATGGGGTTGTAAAAGAAGTGAATGCTTGAGTGTTGAGGAGAGGTGTGGGCGAAAAAGATGTTGGATCTGATACAAGGTGGAAGTTTAGGATGTATTTAGATACAGTGGACCCTCGGTTTTCGTGGATAATTCTTTCCAGAATGCTGTTTGAGTGCCGTTACCGAACGAATTTGTTCCCATAAGGACGAATGTAAATTAGATTAGTCGTTTTAGACCCCCAAAAATACACTTACAAAAGCTCTTGCAAAAATACACTTACATAATTGTTCGAGTTGAGAGCTGTAAGAAAACAAAGAGTCCACTGTATTTGAGTGTGAACATGTCAACAGATGGGTCTATGAAAGATAAGGTGAACCATAGAATAGATGAGGGGAAAAGGACAGTAAGTGGTTGTTGAATCATCTGTAAAGTTTAATCTATGGAGGCAAATAAAGAGAATGCACAAGAGTATAGAGGTACCAACACTTTTATATGGGTATGACGAACAGGCTTCGAAGGCTGAATCGAGAAAGTGACCAAAAGCAGTGGAGATGTCAAGCATGAGAAAAATGTGTGGTATGAATAGTATGCAGAGGGTTAGGAGTGTAGAAATTAAAAGATGGGTCACCAAAAGTTTAATTCAAAGGGCTGGGGAGGGGTTGGATGTTATGTTCAGGAATGGTGTGGAGGAAATACATGTACTGTTTGAATGTGTTATAAAGTTTCAACACCAACTTTTTATGAGCATCACTCTTCCACCTGTAAAAATTTAAAAAAAGCCCACTTGAGGGACCGAACTCTCTAAGTTAGGAAACACTGCTTTAAATGTTCAAACAACATACTTTAAGCTGAAATTATACTTACTGCTTTCTCGTGCCCTCAGATCACGGCCATGATCTCTCTCAAGAACACGGTCATCTCTTTCATGCATATCCCGGCCTCTCTCCTGATCTCTATCATGTCTATCTCGATCATATCTGTCCCGTGGTTCCATATCACCCCCAGATGCCAGGGTACGCAAACGCTCTACCAAACATATCTTGTCTTCCCCTACTTGTGGTGATCGGGTTAGTGTGCGCTCAAATCTAGAAGGCCTATCACGCCGTCTTTCACTACGATCATCCTTTTCTTTGGAAGGAAGGCCATTCTCTTTCCTGTAAGAAAATAAAATTAATACATTTAATTAAAATGAAAAATTTAAGCATTTTTTTTTAATATGTCAGCCGTTTCCCACTGACGCAGGGTGACCCAAAAATAAAGAAAAACCCAAAACGAAAGAAAAATTTTCATCATCATTCAACACTTTCACCATCACTCATACATAATCACTGTCTTTGCAGAGATGCTCGGATATGACAGTTTAGATGTCAGTTCAAAAAGTGAATATCCTAAACCCCCTTTAAAGTGCAGGCATTGTACTTCCCATTTCCAGGATTAAACTCCGGCTAAGCGGTTTCCCTGAATCCCTTCACAAAATATTACCCTACTCACACTCCAACAGCTTGTCAGGTCCCAAAAACCATTTGTCTCCATTCACACCTATCTAACACACTCATGCATGCTTGCTGGAAGTCCAAGCCCCTAGCCCACAAAACCTCCTTTATCCCCTCCTTCCAACCTTTTCGAGGATGACCCCTACCCCGTCTTCCTTCACTACAGATTTATATGCTCTCCAAGTCATTCTACTTTGTTCCATTCTCTCTAAAGGGCCAAACCACCTTAACAACCCCTCTTCAGCCCTCTGACTAATACTTTTAGTAACTCCACACCTCCTCATAATTTCCACACAACAAATTGTCTGCATAATATTTACACCTGACGAGCTGTTGGAGTGTAAGCAGGGTAACATTCTGTGAAGGGATTCAGGGAAACCAGTTAATTGATTTAGTTGGACTTGAGTCCTGGAAATGGGAAGTACAATGCCTGCACTTTAAAGGAGGGGTCTGGGATAGTGACAGCTGGAAGGGACTATTCTCAGCTGTCATATCTGAGTGCCTCTGCAAAGACAGTGATTATGTATGAGTGTGGTGAAAGTGTTGAATGATGATGAAAGTATTTTCTTTTTGGGGATTTTCTTTCTTTTTGGGTCAGCCTGCCTCGGTGGGAGACGGCCAACTTGTTGAAAAAAAAATATATATTTACACCACACATTGCCCTTAGACAAGACATCTCCACTGCCTCCAGCCGCCTCCTCGCTGCAGCATTTACAACCCAAGCTTCACACCCATATAAGTTTGTCGGTACCACTATACTTTCATACATTCCCTTCTTAGCCTCCATGGATAACATATATTATTTTTATAAAAAGAAATATTTTTATATTTTTATAAAAAGAAATATTTTCCTGAAACCTTAAAAAATACTTAAATTTTTCTTTTTATTCTAAAATAGTTTTTTTTTTTGGGATACATGTGAAAAACTGTCAAAGCATTATGGTCACTATTAGTAATGCATTTTCCTTTTCAAACTTAGCTGACACAAATTCAATTTCTCTATTACCATAATCTTTCTTCGCTTCCCAGTGTCACATGTCATGGTTCTGGGACTCCCCATTATGATAATGGCTCAATCCCTTACTCCACTCACTCTAGATAAAGTTTGTAGTAGCAGAATTTGTAACATTTATGGAGCACTCTGACAACATAGATCACTTAGCGCACTCACAGCCATAAAATATACGTATTCACAAAACAACAAAAACAAGGATAAAATCAACAAACAACATAGGCAACAAACTTAAACAATCAATACAAATAAATACCATCATACCAAGTTAAAATAACCAGCATCAATTAAAATCCCCTGAGAATTTCGAGGTCCATAACCCTTTCAGGGTTATTGACGTACTAGTACGGCTTACGCCCTGGGGTTATTGACGTACTAGTACGCCTAAATTCTAGCGCACTCAAATCAAGCAGAAACAACCTATTAGGCCTAGATGTGATAGAATGGGTCTGTGCGGTCAGTGTGCACAGTATAAAAAAATTCCTGCACCACACAGTGCATAATGAGGAAAAAAAAAACTCTGACCGTGTTTTTGGTTTAAAACAGCGACTTTGCAGTCTATTTTTGTATGGTATTTATTGATGTATTCTCGTTTTCTTGGTCTCATTTGATAGATTGGAAGATATATTACAGAAATAGAGATGAGTTTGATTGGTTTGACAACGACAAGTACCTTGAAATTGAGCTCAAAGTAGCGAAAATGTTCGATTTTTGACGATGTTCAAGATTAAACAAATCACACCATGCATCCAATATACATCAACTGGCGAGTCTAATATTCATGCACAAGTGCTCTAATATTATTTATACCATTTTTACAATGATGCAGTTGTATACATAACAGTAAATCTTCTATTTTTTTGTGAGAATAAAAATTCAAAATGAAAAGCAAAAGTAATGTAAGAGGGGCCTGGAAACGTGACTAATGAACAGAGAAGACGTTATTTTAGTGCCAGGAATGTCTGCCTTGTTTATTCTGGACCCTATTTTGAAATTGGCATCGTTTGAAATTTGTGTGAAATTGGCCAAATTGCCATTTTCTGACCACTATTTTGGGTAGTTGTAATTGGTAAATAGGTGGTTTCTTGTACTCAATCGATAGAAGAAATGGAGTTCTAGCGAAATAGCTATAATTTTAGTTGACTGAAACATTGGAATTTCCAAAAAATAGAGCTCAAAGTGGGCGAAATCGCCGATGCGTAAGTGTCATGGCTACCGCTAACTTCGCGAAAGCATAATTCCGTTAGTTTTTGATCAAATTTCATAATTTTGGTGGCGTTATGATCGGAAAAAGATTCTCTATCATTTCATAAGAATTTTTTTTTTTTTTTTAAATTCTTGGACCCTGAAAACGAGTTTCGGAGACCCCCCTTGGACCCTGAAAGGGATAAAGGCACCCTAGCAATAACAACCGTGACAAAGGCGGAAAGGCCCGAGTCGAGGGCAAACTGTTAAAATACGATCCATAGTCAGGGGTATGTCACAAGCTGCATGAGGGGAAGGGGGGAGATGGACAAGAGCTTTTGTGAACAAGTGGCTATGCAGATGTGTGCCATATCCTCAGTCAACAGAGATGCATCTTAATGTGACAATTCCAAATGAAGGAGAGCCAAACACCCACATCCCACCCACAAACCTTATCTTGGTAGATAAGGTTTGTACTTCTTTCAAGTTTGTAATGCCCTTCTAATATAAGTACAGTAAAACCTCAATTTAAGACCCCCTCCCATTTAACAGATTTTGGAAACTACAAAGAAAAAAAGTTGGTCAGATAAAACAGAAAAAAGTCCACAGATTTCAGATTTTGTCTGCAGCAACAGTATCTATTTGGCTTCTGAATTAATGGACTAAGTCTGATGATTCCGACATTTACCTGGTATGGCCCAGTGTCCACATTTCCCAAGCCAAAGGTTGCCCTTGTCAGTTCATCTGCACTCAATCGGCAGGGCCAGGAGCTAAGACTGAACCCCTGCAGCCACATACGTATAAGTGAGTACTCGTCATTCAGTCTCCAATTTTCAATGGGTTTACATTGTTTTAAGCAAATTTATTAACATGTTAAGTAAAGTGCAATTAATAATGGCTTATAAACAGGTGATGGTGCCAAAAGAAAACATGTGAATCTAACTGTTAAGCAGAAACTTGAACAAATAAGGAAAGTTGAGTCTGGTGTATCAGTGGCACGAGTATGTGAGGAATGTGGTGCCAAGAAATTTTCTGATGTTCATACAAACAAGGACAAACTTAAGGACTCTTAAGGACTCTTAAGTGTCTGATACTCTTCTGAATCAATGGCCTTAGTCCACTAAATCCAAACTTTGTTCGTTTGTGTTACGATTGCGAAAAATTAATTTCATAATTTGGAATCTAAAGACAACTGGCAATAATGTACACCCCTTCCCCTCTACAATTCAGTTAAATCAAGGGTTCACTGTACAGTGAACCCTTGATTAAACAGACTTCACTGAACAAACTTTAGAAATGAGAGAGAAAATCTGCTAGTTTAACTGATTTGCAAACAACAATGTTCATTGGTTACAAAGATAACCATTATGGTTACAATCATGGAAAAACAATTTCTTCTCTATCACAACTGCCATTACCAACAGCACACCCCATCCCATATTCTTTCAAATTGATGGTAGTTTGGAAGACACCTAAAAAATATTATGATATAGTTATTATACAGCCTCTCCTCACTTACCAACGTACTTGTTTACCGACAACTCAGAGTTACAACGGGCTCTCTGACGAGTTGTTATTGTACACTGTACGAGAACTTGGGTCATGAACGAGCAGCGCAGCGTTTCAGCATCAAACATCTTTATCTCATTCTTAAAGCCACTCAGTACACTAGCTTTCACAGTCTCCAAGACTACATCTTTCTACAAATTTCCTCTTGTTTTTCCTCTTGGAAGAGAAAAAACAAGAGGAAAATGGAAGAAGTATAAAAAGTTCATTGTAAAGGAGTTAGTGATGCGCCTCAGCATAAAACAATCTCCAAGACTACATATTTGGTCTATAAATTTGTACTTTATTGTGCATCCCATAGTAGAAGATAGAGTTAGAAGTGCAGTAGCACTTGGAAGAGGAAAAACAAGAGGAAAATGGAAGTACAAAAGAAGCTCACAGTTAAAGGGTTAGCTGGTGTGTTCGAAAGTGTGTTTACATTCTTGGTGTATCGTGGCAGCTTAAGAAATCATTAAAATCTGTGAACAAGGTATGTTGACAGTTAAAATCATTTTTTTTTTTTCAACAAGTCGGCCGTCTCCCACCGAGGCAGGGTGACCCTAAAAGAAAGAAGATCCCCAAAAAGAAAATACTTTCATCATCATTCAACACTTTCACCACACTCATACATAATCACTGTCTTTGCAGAGGCGCTCAGATACGACAGCTGAGAATAGTCCCTCCCAGCTGTCACTATCCCAGACCCCTCCTTTAAAGTGCAGGCATTGTACTTCCCATTTCCAGGACTCAAGTCCAACTAAATCAATTAACTGGTTTCCCTGAATCCCTTCACAAAATGTTACCCTGCTCACACTCCAACAGCTCGTCAGGTCCCAAAAACCATTCGTCTCCATTCACTCCTATCTAACACGCTCACACATGCTTGCTGGAAGTCCAAGCCCCTCACCCACAAAACCTCCTTTACCCCCTCCCTCCAAACTTTTCTAGGATGACCCCTACCCCGCCTTCCTTCCCCTACAGATTTATGACTCCAAGTCATTCTACTTTGATCCATTCTCTCTAAATGACCAAACCACCTCAACAACGCCTCTTCAGCACTCTGACAAATACCTTTAGTAACTCCACACCTTCTCCTAATTTCCACATTCCGAATTTTCTGCATAATATTTACACCACACATTGCCCTTAGACAGGACATCTCCACTGCCTCCAGCCTCCTCCTTGCTGCAGCATTTGCAACCCATGCTTCACACCCATATAAGAGTGTTGGTACCACTATACTTTCGTACATTCCCTTCTTTGCCTCCATAGATAAAGTTTTTTTGTCTCCACAGATACCTCAATGCACCACTCACCTTTTTTCCTTTATCAATTCTATGGTTAACCTCATCCTTCATAAACCCATCCGCTGACACATCAACTCCCAAATATTTAAAAACATTTACTTCTTCCATAATCCCTCTCTCCAATGCAATATCCAATTTTTCTATATTTAAATCGTTTAATACCCTCATCACCTTTCTCTTATTTATGTTCACTTTCAACTTTCTACCTTTACACACCCTCCCAAACTCATCCACTAACCTTTGCAACTTTTCTTTAGAATCTCCCATAAGCACAGTATCATCAGCAAAATGTAACTGTGTCAACTCCCATTTTGCATTTAATTCCCCATAATTTAATCCCACCCCTCTCCCCAACACCCTAGCATTTCTTTTACAACCCCATCTATAAATATATTAAACAACCATAGTGACATTACACATCCCTGTCTAAGACCTACTTTTACCAGGAAGTAATCTCCCTCTCTCCTACACACCCTAACCTGAGCCTCACTATCCTCATAAAAACTCTTTACAGCCTTCAGTAACTTACTACCTATTCCATACACTTGCAACATTTGCCACATTGCTCCCCTATCCACTCTATCATATGCCTTTTTCTAAATCCATAAATGCAATGAAAACTTCCCTACCTTTATCTAAATACTGTTCACATATATGCTTCAATGTAAACACTTGATCTACACATCCCCTACCCACTCTAAAGCCTCCTTGCTCATCTGCAATCCTACTCTCTGTCTTACCTCTAATTCTTTCAATAATAACCCTGCCATACACTTTACCTGGTATACTCAGTAAACTTATTCCCTATAATTCTTACAATCTCTTTTATCCCCCTTCCCTTTATATAAAGGAACTATACATGCTCTCTGCCAATCCCTAGGTACCTTCCCCTCTTTCATACATTTATTAAACAAAAATACCAACCACTCAAACACTATATCCCCCCCTGCTTTTAACATTTCTGTCATGATCCCGTCAGTTATAGCTGCTTTACCCCCTTTCAATCTATGTAATACCTCACGCACCTCCCCCACACTAACGTCCTGCTCTTCTTCACTCCTAAGATGTTATACCTCCCTGGCCAGTGCATGAAATTACCGCCTCCCTTTTTTCATCGACATTTAATAGTTCCTAAAAATATTCCCACCATCTACCCAATACCTCCAGCTCCCCATCTACTATCTCTCCTACTCTGTTTTTAACTGACAAATCCATTTGTTCCCTAGGCTTTCTTAACTTGTTTATCTCACTCCAATAGGTTTTCTTGTTTTCAGCAAAATTTCTTGACAAGAGTCTCTCCCACTCTTTCATCTGCTCTCCTTTTGCACTCTCTCATCACTCTCTCTGCCTTTCTTTTATTTTTTATTTTTTTTTTTTATTAACACATCGGCCGATTCCCACCAAGGCAGGGTGGCCCGAAAAAGAAAAACTTTCATCATCATTCACTCCATCACTGTCTTGCCAGAAGGGTGCTTTACACTACAGTTATAAAACTGCAACATTAACACCCCTCCTTCAGAGTGCCGGCACTGTACTTCCCATCTCCAGAACTCAAGTCCGGCCTGCCGGTTTCCCTGAATCCCTTCATAAATGTTACTTTGCTCACACTCCAACAGCACGTCAAGTATTAAAAACCATATGCCTCCATTCACTCCTATCAAATACGCTCACACATGCTTGCTGGAAGTCCAAGCCCTCGCACACAAAACTTCCTTTACCCCTCCCTCCAACCTTTCCTAGGCCGACCCCTACCCCGCCTTCCCTCCACTACAGATTTATACACTCTCGAAGTCACTCTGTCTCGTTCCATTCTCTCTACATGTCCAAACCACCTCAACAACCCTCCTCAGCTCTCTGGACAATCGTTTTGGTAATCCCGCACCTCCTCCTAATTTCCAAACTCCGAATTCTCTGCATTATATTCACACCACACATTGACCTCAGACATGACATCTCCACTGCCTCCAGCCTTCTCCTCGTTGCAACATTCATCACCCATGCTTCACACCCATATAAGAGCGTTGGTATAACTATACTCTCATACATTCCCTCTTTACTTCCATGGACAAGGTTCTTTTTCTCCACAGACTCGAAGTGCTCCACTCACCCTTTTCCCTCATCAATTCTATGATTCACCTCATCCTTCATAGATCCATCCGCCGACATGTCCACTCCCAAATATCTGAATACATTCACCTCCTCCATACTCTCTCCCTCCAATCTGATATCCAATCTTTCGTCACCTATTCTTTTTGTTATCCTCATCACCTTACTCTTTCCTATATTCACTTTCAATTTTCTTCTTTTACACACCCTACCAAATTCATCCACCAACCTCTGCAGCTTCTCTGCTCTTCTATTAACACTTCTGTTTTGTAAAAAACTATCTTACGCTACCTTTTTTCTCTTTTATCACACCCTTTACTTCTTCATTCCACCACTCACTCCTCTTTCCTCCTGCACCCACCCTCCTATAGCCACAAATTTCTACCCCACATTCTAATACTGCATTTTTAAAACTATCCCAACTCTCTTCAACCCCCCCCCCCACTACTCATACTTGCACTAGCCCACCTTTCTGCCAATAGCTGCTTATACAGTGGACCATCGAGTTTCGGTCACCTCGGAAATCATACAATTATGTAAGTGTAATATTGTAAGTGCTTTTGTAAGTGTATTTTTGGGGGTCTGAAATGGACTAACCTACTTGACATTATTCCTTAAGGGAGTAAATTCGTTCGGTAATGGCACTTGAGCAGCCTTCTGGAATGAATTATGACCGAAACTCGGAGGTCCACTGTATCTCGCCCTAACTTCCTCCTTCCTTAGTTTATACACTTTTAACTCTCTCTTACTTGCTGTTGCCATTTTCTTTTTGTCCCATCTACCTTTTACTCTAACTGTAGCTACAACTAAATAATGATCCGATATATCCGTTGCCCCTCTATAAACATGTACATCCTGAAGCCTACCCATCAACCTTTTATCCACCAATACATAATCTAACAAACTACTTTCATTACGTGCTATATCATACCTTGTATACTTATTTATCCTCTTTTTCATAAAATATGTATTACTTATTACCAAACCTCTTTCTACACATAGCTCAATTAACGGTTCCCCATTTACATTTACCCCTGGCACCCCAAATTTACCTACTACTCCCTCCACAACATTTTTACCCACTTTAGCATTTAGATCCCCAACCACAAGTACTCTCTCACTTGGTTCAAAACTCCCCATGCACTCACTCAACATTTCCCAAAATCTCTCTCTCTCTCCTCTACACTTCTCTCTTCTCCAGGTGCATAAACACTTACTATAACCCACTTTTCACATCCAACCTTTATTTTACTCCTCATAATCCTTAAATTTAAACATTTATACTCCTTCTTTACCTGCCATAACTGATTATTCAACATTATTGCCACTCCTTCTTTAGCTCTAACTCTATTTGAAACTCCTGACCTAATCCCATTTATTTCTCCCCACTGAAGCTCTCCTACCCCCTTCATCTTTGTCTCACTTAAAGCCAGGACATCCAACTTCTTTTCATTCATAACATCTACAATCATCTCTTTCTTATCATTCGCACAACATCCACGCACATTCAAACATCCCACTTTGTATTATTACTCTTATTATTAGTTTTAAGCTTCCTGTATTAATGTCACTGTCACCTAAATTACTATTTTATGTAGCATAAAATAGTAATATGGTGACAAGGTGGAATGTCATGCGATATATTATGTAACAGATAAGTTATATGCCTTATATATACACACCCCTCTGGGTTTTCTTTTATTTTCTTACTAGTTTTTGTTCTTGTTTATTTCCTCTTATCTCCATGGGAAAGTGGAACAGAATTCTTCCGAAAACCATGCATGTCGTGAAAGGTGACTAAAATGCCGGGAGCAAGGGGCTAGTTAACCCCTTCTTCTGTATACGTTACTAAATTTAAAAAGAGAAAACTTTTCTTTTTCTATTTGAGCCATCCTGCCTTGGTGGGATAATGCATGTTTGTTGAAAGAAGAAGTTATATGCTTATATGTCAGATGATCATGTGACCTACACATGCAGGACAGGAAGCCTTCAAGGACATCAAAGCAATTCACTGACCCTTTCCTGCTACACTTGCAAATTCTTACATCATTTGGTCCTCAGTGTTTCATTTAAAGTCTGCTCTATTCATACTGTATCAGATATCTGATAGGAGAGGATATCTCAACCATTGAATGATACCTCATAACTAACAAAAAAAGGCACAATACCATGACTGGAACAATACACAAATAACCCGCACATAGAAGAGAAGAGCTTACGATGACGTTTCGGACCGACTTGAACCATTTACATAGTCACACTATGTAAATGGTCCAAGTTGGACCAAAACGTCGTCGTAAGCTCCTCTGTTCTATGTGCGGGTTATTTGTGTAATGATAACTCATGTTCACTCCTCGTCTCTTCTGCTAATCTATGTTTTATTTTATTTCTCATTCATCTGTTCTCATACTTAGCCAGTAAGAGATTAGACTGGGTAGTAAATACTTTAGATGTGTTTATACGTACAAGATATTTAGACCATAGGTACAGTATATTATACTGTTCATGCATTGCCACAGAAACAGGGTCATGGGGTTTCACCCAGTGTAGTGAGTGGTTGATGTCATCTTCATTGTGTTCGCCAGGTTGGCTGCTGGGTGGCCCAGAAGAGTCCACTCCAGCCACTTGGATAAGATGTATATCATCCGTCTCTTACCAAGGTATTCGATCACCTTAGGCAAAGTCTTTTATCATGAATAAGAAACTTGGGTTATCCAAGTTGTTGGGCAACATCTGACTGCTAATTTTATTATAAGAAGACTACTTGTACATTCTCCTGAGTAATTAGTAGCAGGAACTGCCACCGTACCACCCAGAAAGCTGGCCTCTGGGGCCCCCAGGATCTGATAACACTTCCCTCTTCAGGATCTTGTCTGTGCAAAGAGAAGTCTTTTTAGGGACCCCAGAGGCCAGCTTCCTGGGTGGTACAGTGCCAGGTGGGAGTGAGGCAGCTGCTTTTTTGAGGTTGTAAATTGCCATCCTCGTCACCTTCAGGTCTGTGGCTACACGTATCACAGACATGCCTTGCTCTAATAGGGTGAGTGCACGGGTCTTCTCTGAAATTGAAAGTTTAGTGCGACCCATTCTGACCACTTGGAGCGAAGATATAGCGTCGCAAAGTTCGTGAAAAAGGGGCACTGAGGAACAATGTAGCAGGCCTCCTTCCTCACCAGGAGCTCTGGCAGAGCCTTGAAGCATGGCATTGTGGGGAACAATGGAGCAAGACACTAAGTCATTTTTTTTGCGGGCACTGTAGGTTGGTAATGGGCACTGCCCATATACATATGCAGTACTTCTTTACCCCAACAACATTTCTACAAAAATGTCCTTGTGGGGATAGATGGGTTTAATCTATAGATATCTGTATTTTTGTTAAGACAACGGTCATATTCCCACTGTGGTAAGGTGGCCCGAAAAAGAAGAAACCTAAAGTTTTTCTTTTAACATTTAGAAATTTATACAGGAAAGGAGTTACTAGCTCCTTGCTTCCAGCATTTTATTCACCTCTTGTGACACGCATGACTTACAGAGAAAGAATTCTTCTCCACTTCCCCGTGGAGTGATCTCTGTATATAGTTGTAAATATAGATTAAACACCTTGTAGATTGCAGAACTCATAAAAATTGTGGTTAAGTTAATAATTTTACAGTGCACACTGTTTCTTTATTACTATGTGAAATCCAATACAGCCATGGTGTTTAATGAGATAATCAAGCTTTATTTACAGTACAGGTGGGTCCCGCTTATACAGCAGGTTAGGTTCTGGGCTATTGATGTAAACCGAAAAGCACTGTAAAGTGAAACATACCCTCCCTCCCTTCCTTCTTTCTTTCCTTCCTTCCTTTCTTTTTCTTTTTTTTTCTTTTTCCTTTTTTTCCAACTTTCAAATGCATATAAAAGCCTGATAACATATTTACACTATCATATATTAAGTGAGCAATAGAACGATGCCTAAAAAATGCATATACAGTGGTACCTCGAGTTACGAGCAAAATTCGTTCCACAAGGCTATTCAAGTGCTGATACCGAAGGAATTTTTCCCATAAGAAATAATGAAAATTAGATTAATCCATTTCAGACCCCCAAAAATACACTTACAAAAGCACCTACAAAAATACACTTACATAATTGTTCGAGTTGGGAGCTGCTCGTAAGTAGAGGTACCATTATTTATTTTATTAACACATCGGCCAATTCCCACCAAGGTAGGGTGGCCCGAAAAAGAAAAACTTTCATCATCATTCACTCCATCACTGTCTTGCCAGAGGGGTGCTTTACACTACAGTTATAAAACTGCAACATTAACACCCCTCCTTCAGAGTGCAGACACTGTACTTCCCATCTCCAGGACCCAAGTCCGGCCAGCCGGTTTCCCTGAATCCTTTCATAAATGTTACTTTGCTCATACTCCAACAGCACGTCAAGTATTAAAAACCATTTGTCTCCATTCACTCCTATCAAATACGCTCACACATGCTTGCTGGAAGTCCAAGCCCCTCGCACACAAAACTTCCTTTACCCCCTCCCTCCAACCTTTCCTAGGCCGACCCCTACCCCGCCTTCCCTCCACTACAGATTTATACACTCTCGAAGTTATTCTGTCTCGTTCCATTCTCTCTACATGTTCGAACCACCTCAACAACCCCTCCTCAGCTCTCTGGATAATAGTTTTGGTAATCCCGCACCTCCTCCTAATTTCCAAACTCCGAATTCTCTGCATTATATTCACACCACACATTGACCTCAGACATGACATCTCCACTGCCTCCAGCCTTCTCCTCGTTTCAACATTCATCACCCATGCTTCACACCCATATAAGAGTGTTGGTATAACTATACTCTCATACATTCCCTTTGTTACTTCCATGGACAAAGTTCTTTGTCTCCACAGACTCCGAAGTGCTCCACTCACCCTTTTTCCCTCATCAATTCTATGATTCACCTCATCCTTCATAGACCCATCTGTTGACATGTCCACTCCCAAATATCTGAATACATTCACCTCCTCCATACTCTCTCCCTCCAATCTGATATCCAATCTTTCGTCACCTAATCTTTTTGTTATCCTCATCACCTTACTCTTTCCTATATTCACTTTCAACTTTCTTCCTTTACACACCCTACCAAATTCATCCACCAACCTCTGCAACTTCTCTTCAGAATCTCCCAAAAGCACAGTGTCATCAGCAAAAAGCAACTATGACAACCCCCACTTTGTATTTAATTCTTTATCTTTTAACCCCACACCTCTTGCCAAGAACCTCGCATTCACTTCTCTTACAACCCCATCTATAAATATATTGAACAACCACGGTGACATCACACATCCTTGTCTAAGGCCCACTTTTACTGGGAAATAGTCCCCTTCCCTCCTACACACTCTAACTTGAGCCTCACTATCCTCATAAAAACTCTTCACTGCTTTCAGTAACCTACCTCCTATTCCATACACCTGCAACATCTAGAGGTACCACTGTACTATAAACACTTTTTTTTTTTTTCAACAAGTCGGCCGCCTCCCACCGAGGCAGGGTGACCCAAAAAGAAAGAAAATCCCCAAAAAGAAAATACTTTCATCATCATTCAACACTTTCACCACACTCATACATAATCACTGTCTTTGCAGAGGCGCTCAGATACGACAGCTGAGAATAGTCCCTCCCAGCTGTCACTATCCCAGACCCCTTCTTTAAAGTGCAGGCATTGTACTTCCCATTTCCAGGACTCAAGTCCAACTAAATCAATTAACTGGTTTCCCTGAATCCCTTCACAAAATGTTACCCTGCTCACACTCCAACAGATAGTCATGTCCCAAAAACCATTCGTCTCCATTCACTCCTATCTAACACGCTCACACATGCTTGTCTGAATAAATGAATGGGTATAATTGAAAACCGCTGCATTAGCAAAACGCTGTAAAGCAAAGCACTGTAAAGGAAGGGGGGCCTCCTGTATTATATAAAACTCATGCTAAACTTAGCTGTAACTCTTGTTATTTAGTGCAATTTCACTTAAAAATTTTTATCATAATTTAATTTAGTCCATTATTCTGGCTCCTGGACGTGTTACACCTATCACCACTTTACTTGCTTTACATGGAATTAAATAAATTTAATATCTTAATGTACTATGACCAACATACAGGTCACATCTGAGGGAAATTTAGCCCTTATCAAAAAGATTATTAGAGTTCACATTGTAATAAGGGCTTAATATGTATACATGAGATTTTTGTTCATTAAATGCTCCCACCTACTTGATCTGCTTGAAACAAAATAGCTGTATTAGAAATAAATATGCTTTCTCATCACAATCGGATTTTGCACACATAAATTTACCTCAAGTCCACATAAAAAATTTATTAAATTAATAAATAGAGTGCCATTGGGAGTTGCTTTCTTTAAATGATAGAAGAATTTAATATATTATTTTTAATTCTCAAATTAAACCTGTTCAACCCCGGCAGTTTAAAATGGAGTACATTACAGTCCAGACAGAGAAGACATAAATAATATGTGAAATTAAAAATCAAGGAATTGAGTTTAGACCCTTTCTACTCACCCCATATCATTCTTGTCAACATCCTCCATCTCAATATCCATATCACTGGAATCGTGAGCATGAGAATTGCTATTCACCATATGGCCACTGTTTGCCATAGTTGTAATTGGAGCAGAGTTGATGTTGTTTTGCATTTCATTTCCAGGAGGCACTGGGTAAACAGGAAATTATATTAAATTTATTTTTAATTAAAAATTATTTAAGCTTTGTTCTTGACCAATCTCTACCAAACAAATATAAGCCCTTCACACATGCATAAATGAACATACAGTGCACAAAATATCAATGCATTTGGTGAAAAAATATAAATGAAGTAATTCTTCTTTTTTTCTTTCAACACCGTCCGTATCCCATCGAAGTGGGGTGGCCCAAAAGGAAAAACGAAAGTTTCTCCTTTTACGTTTAGTAACATATACAGGACAAGGGGTTACTAGCCCCTTGCTCCCAGCATTTTAGTCGCCTCTTACGACACGCATGGCCTACGGAGGAAGAATTCTGCTCCACTTCCCCATTGAGAAAATAAAGTAATTATCACAAATAATTTGTAATAGGTTGGTAGTCAGCAACCAACCAGGGAGGTACTACCGTCCTGCGAAGTGAGTGTAAAACGAAAGCCTGTATTTGTTTTACATGGTAGGATTGCTGGTGTCTTTTTTTTTCTGTCTTATAAACATGCAAGATTTCAGGTATGTCTTGCTACTTCTACTTACACTTAGGTCACGCTACACATACATGTACACATTTATGTATACACACTCATCTGAGTTTTCTTTGATTTTATCTTAATAGTTCTTGGTCTTATTGCTTTTTCTTTCATATCCATAGGGAAGTAGAATAAGAATCTTTCCTCCGTAAGCCATGCGTGTTGTAAAAGTCAACTAAAATGCTGGGAACAATGGGCTAGTAACCCCTTTTCCTGTATACATTTACTAAAAAGAAAAAGAAGAAAACCGTCAAAGTGGGATGTTTGAATGTGCGTGGATGTTGTGTGAATGATAAGAAAGAGATGATTATAGATGTTATGAATGAAAAGAAGCTGGATGTCCTGGCTTTAAGTGAGACAAAGCTGAAGAGGGTAGGAGAGTTTCAGTGGGGAGAAATAAATGGGATTAGGTCAGGGGTTTCAAATAGAGTTAGAGCTAAAGGATTGGCAAAAATGTTGAATAATCATTATGGCAGGTAAAGAGGGACTATAAATGTATAAATTCAAGGATTATGTGGAGTAAAATAAAGGTTGGATGTGAAAAGTGGGTTATAGTAAGTGTTTATGCACCTGGAGAAGAGAGAAGTGTAGAGGAGAGAGAGAGATTTTGGGAAATGTTGAGTGAGTGCGTGGGGAGTTTTGAACCAAGTGAGAGACTAATTGTGGTTGGGGATCTTAATGCTAAAGTGGGTAAAAATGTTGTAGAGGGAGTAGTAGGTAAATTTGGGGTGCCAGGGGTAAATGTAAATGGGGAACCATTAATTAAGCTGTGTGTAGAAAGAGGTTTGGTAATAAGTAATACAGTACATATTTTATGAAAAAGAGGATAAATAAATATACAAGGTATGATATAGCACGTAAGGAAAGTAGTTTGTTAGATTATGTATTGGTGGATAAAAGGTTGATGGGTAGGCTTCAGGATGTACATGTTTATAGAGGGGCAACGGATATATCGGATCATTATTTAGTTGTAGCTACAGTTAGAGTAAAAGGTAGATGGGACAAAAAGAAAATGGCAACAGCAAGTAAGAGAGAGGTAAAAGTGTATAAACTAAGGGAGGAGGAAGTTAGGGTGAGATATAAGCAACTATTGGCAGAAAGGTGGGCTAGTGCAAGTATTAGTGGGGGTGGGGGTGGGGGGGGTTGAAGAGAGTTGGGATAGTTTTAAAAATGCAGTATTAGAATGTGGGGCAGAAGTTTGTGGCTATAGGAGGGTGGGTGCTGGAGGAAAGAGGAGTGAGTGGTGGAATGAAGAAGGGTGTGATAAAAGAGAAAAAGGTAACTTATGAGAGGTTTTTACAAAACAATAGTGTTAATAGAAGAGCAGAGTATATGGAGAGTAAAAGGTGAAGAGAGTGGTGAGAGAGTGCAAAAGAAGAGCAGATGAAAGAATGGGAAAGGCTCTGTCAAGAAATTTTGCTGAAAACAAGAAAAAATTTTGGAGTGAGATAAACAAGGTAAGAAAGCCTAGGGAACGAATGGATTTGTCAGTTAAAAACAGAGTAGGGGAGTTAGTAGATTTGGAGCTGGAGGTATTGGGTAGATGGCAGGAATATTTTGAGGAACTTTTAAATGTTGATGAAGACAGGGAGGCGGAAATTTCATGTACTGGCAAGGGAGGTACAACATCGTTTAGGAGTGAATAAGAGCAGGATGTGAGTGTGGGGGATGTGCGTGAGGCATTACGTAGAATGAAAGGGGGTAAAGCAGCTGGAACTGACGGGATCATGACAGAAATGTTAAAAGCAGAGGGGGATATAGTGTTGGAGTGGTTGGTATTTTTGTTTAATAAATGTATGAAAGAGTGAATGGTACCTAGGGATTGGCAGAGAGCATGTATAGTTCCTTTATATAAAGGGAAGGGGGATAAAAGAGAGTGTAAGAATTATAGGGGAATAAGTTTACTGAGCCGCCCAGGGAGGTACTACCGTCCTGACAAGTGAGTGTAAAACGAAAGCCTGTAATTGTTTTACATGATGGTAGGAATGCTGGTGTCTTTTTTCTGTCTCATAAACATGCAAGATTTCAGGTATGTCTTGTTACTTCTACTTACACTTTGGTCACACTACACATTCATGTACAAGCATATATAGATGCACACCCCTCTGGGTTTTCTTCTATTTTCTTACTAGTTCTTATTTCCTCTTCTCCATGGGGAAGTGGAACAGAATTCTTCCTCCATAAGCCATGCGTGTCGAAAGAGGCGACTAAAATGCCGGGAGCAAGGGGCTAGTAACCCCTTCTCCTGTATATATTACTAAATGTAAAAGGAGACACTTTCGTTTTTCCTTTTGGGCCACCCTGCTTCAGTGGAAAACGGCCGACGTGTAGAAAGAAGAAGAAGTTTACTGAGTATACCACGTAAAGTGTATGGCAGGGTTATTATTGAAAGAATTAGAGGTAAGACAGAGAGTAGGATTGCAGATGAGAAAGGAGGCTTTAGAGTGGGTAGGGGATGTGTAGATCAAGTGTTTACAGTAAAGCATATATGTGAACAGTATTTAGATAAAGGTAGAGAAGTTTTCATTGCATTTATGGATTTAGAAAAGGCATATGATAGAGTGGATAGGGAAGCAATGTGGCAAATGTTGCAAGTGTATGGAATAGGTAGTAATTTATTGAAGGCTGTAAAGAGTTTTTATGAGGATAGTGAGGCTCAGGTTAGGGTGTGTAGGAGAGAGGGAGATTACTTCCCGGTAAAAGTAGATCTTAGACAGGGCTGTGTAATGTCACCATGGTTGTTTAATATATTTATAGATGGGGTTGTAAAAGAAGTAAATGCTAGGGTGTTGGGAAGAGGGGTGGGATTAAATTATGGGGAATTAAATGCAAAATGGGAGTTGACATAGTTACTTTTTGCTGATGATACTGTGCTTATGGGAGATTCTAAAGAAAAGTTGCAAAGGTTAGTGGACGAGTTTGGGAGGGTGTGTAAAGGTAGAAAGTTGAAAGTCAACATAGATAAGAGTAAGGTGATGAGGGTATCAAACAATTTAAATAAAGAAAAATTGGATATCACATTGGAGAGAGGGATTATGGAAGAAGTAAATGTTTTCAGATATTTGGGAGTTGACGTGTTAGATAGAGACATGATCGAGGTATATAAGTGGAAGATGGGTATTAATAAGGGGGATATAAATAAGGTCTTGAGGATATCTCTCCAAGAGAGAACCCGCAATAATGGATTCAAATTGGATAAGTTTAGATTTAGAAAGGATATAGGAAAATATTGGTTTGGAAATAGGGTAGTTGATGAGTGGAACAGTCTGCCTAGTAGGGTCATTGAAGCTAGGACCTTGGGTAGTTTCAAATTTAGGTTGGATAAATTCATGAGTGAGAGGGGTTGGATTTGAGTGGGACTCGCACTTGAGTTAATAGAATCTTCAAAGCTTATTTCTTGGGTAGAATTGAAAATTAGGTTGGGCAATTATTCTGTTAGTGGGATGGATTGTGAAGGACCTGCCTAGTATGGGCCAACAGGCCTGCTGCAGTGTTCCTCCTTTCTTATGTTCTTATGAATGGAGACGAATTGTTTTTGGGACCTGACGAGCTGTTGGAGTGTGAGCAGGGTAACATTTTGTGAAGGGATTCAGGGAAACTGGTTAATTGATTTAGTTAGACTTGAGTCCTGGAAATGGGAAGTACAATGCCTGCACTTTAACCCTTTCGGGGTCGGTGCCGTACTAGTACGTTTTACGAGTAGGGGTTGGTGCCGTACTAGTACGCCCAAATTCTAGCGGCCTCAATTTAAGCAGAAAACGTCTGGTAGACATACATATGAAAGAATGGGTCTGTGTGGTCAGTGTGCGCAGTATAAAAAAAATCCTGCAGTACACACTGCATGAGAGAAAAAAAACTGACCGTTTTTTTCGATTAAAACAGCGACTTTGCAGTCGATTTTTGTATGGTATTTATTGATGTATTCTAGTTTTCTTGGTCTCATTTGATAGAATGGAAGATATATTTCAGAAATGGATATGATTTTGATTGGTATGACAATGACAAGTACCTTGAAATTGAACTCAAAGTAGCGAAAATGTTCGATTTTTGACGATGTTCAAGAGTAAACAAATCACACCATGCGTCCAATACACATCAACTGGCGAGTCTTATATTCATGCACAAGTGCTCTGATATTATTTATACCATTTTTACAATGATGCAGTTGTATACATAACAATAAATCTTCTATTTTTGTGAGAATAAAAAATTCAAAATGGAAAGCAAAAGTAATGGAACAGCGGCCTGGAGACGTGGCTAATGAACAGAGAACATGTTATTTTAGTGCCAGGAATGTCTGCCTTGTTTACTCTGAACCCTATTTTGAAATTGGCATCGTTTGAAATTTGTGTGAAACTGGAAAATTGCCATTTTCTGACCACTATTTTGAGTAGATGAAATTGGTAAATAGGCAGTTTCTTCTACTCATTCGATAGTAGAAATGGAGTTCTAGCGAAATAGCTATAATTTTGGGAGACTAAAACATTGGAATTTGTCGAAAATAGGGCTCGAAGTGGGTGAAATCGCCGATGCGTCAGTGTCATAGATACCGATAACTTCGCGAAAGCATAATTTCATTAGTTTTCGAAAACATTTCATAATTTTGGTGGCGTTATGATCGGAAAAAGATTCTCTATCATTTCATAAGAAAAAATTATTTTTTTTTTCCAAATTTTCGACCCCAGGAACACTTTCCTGAGAAGGCCTGTCGACCCCCAAAGGGTTAAAGGAGGGGTCTGGGATAGTGACAGCTGGGAGGGACTATTCTCAGCTGTCGTATCTGAGCGCCTCTGCAATGACAGTGATTATGTATGAGTGTGGTGAAAGTGTTGAATGATGATGAAAGTATCTTCTTTTTGGGGATTTTCTTTCTTTTTGGGTCACCCTGCCTCGGTGGGAGATGGCCGACTTGTTGAAAAAAAAAAAAAACTTACCACATCTGGCAAAACAATAGTTGACGAATAAGCCAAGTTGGCAAGTTCAACTCGAAGAACATCACATACTGTATTACACAAAAATTGTGAACAAGCATCACAAGATGCAAACAACCATGGGGGAGTTAAATGATAGCTCTAAGCCTTTTGTGTTGCAATCAATACATCATCAGAAGCATGTCATGTTGCAGAAAAGAGGTGGTGGTCGAAGTAAATACGATCACAGGGAGTGCCTATGCTGAAGCTAACAAATGTGCTCCCTGTGATCGTATTTGCTTGGACCTCCTCTTTTCTGCAACAATGCAAGCTCCTGATATGTTTATTGCAAAAGGCATTCCATGTGATTGTATTTGCTTGGACCTCCTCCTCTTTTCTGCAACACTGCAAGCTCCTGATGTGTTGATTGCAACATGAAAGGTCTAGAGCAATCATTCAACTCCCCCTGTGGTTGTTTTGTACATATGTACTGTATACATGTACATTTGGTTAAACAAATTTGTACAAATGTTTACCAATTAGGAAAAAAAATTCTACCAAAATATGCATTAATATGCATTTCTTTGTAAATTCTCCCAAATTTAAGTCTTGTCTGAAAAAGAAATCTTTAACATAATTTTTACAGTCAGCAATAAATCAGAAGACAAAGTGAATCTTTCATTACAAAAGAAAACCTATATCAATACTGGGGTACAACAGCACACTTACTCATGGGTCTATTTGGCATGCTGGGAGCCATGCTTACTGGAGGTGGCATGGCTCCTATGAGAGGCTGCCCTAAGATGGAGGAGACTGGAGGATGTACACCTAATGGTGGTAGGCCTAATGGAGGAGGCACACCCAGAGGAGGAAGATTTGGTGGTACAAATCCCTGAGGAAGTGGAGGCATGCCTCCATGACCAGGACCATGACCATGACCAACTTGTGGGGCTGAAATTAAGAAAATGAAGTTAGTATCATCTTGGACAAAAATAAGTAACATAAGCTTTTTACGTATAACAAATCGGCCATCCTCCACCGAGGTAGGGTGGCCTAAAAAAAAAAAAATCCAACCTCCAGAGTTATGTCTAGCTAACCAGTTTTCCCTGAATTCCTTTACGCTCTGTCCAGCTAACCAGTTTTCCCTGAATTCCTTCACAAATAATACTTTGCTCACAACCCAACTGCATGTCAAGTCATAAAATTCACTTGCCTCCACTTATTCAGATAGTATAATGCTATAACGCAAGTTCCTAGCAACACCTTTACCCTCTCCCTCCAGTGTTTCCTTCCACAACAGATTTGTGTACACTTTTAGTTGTTATATTCTACTTCATCCCCTCTAAATGCCCAAACCACTTCATGTCTTTGCAGAGGTGCCCAGACATGACAGTTTAGATATCACTCCAAACAGCCAATATTGCAAACCCCTCCTCTAAAGTGCAGGCATTGTACTTCCACCTTCAGGACTCAAATCCAGCTAACAGGTTTCCCTGAATCTCTTCACAAAATATTACCCTGCTCACACTCCAACTGCTCGTCAGGTCCCAAAAACCATTTGTCTCCATTCCCTCCTATCTAACACGCTCACACATGCCTGCTACATGTTCAGGGCCATTGCGCACATCCTTTTGTAGGACAACCCCTACCCTTCCTCCCCTCCAGTACAGATTTATACACCCTCCAAGTCATTTTATTTTGCTCCATCCTCTCTAAATGACCAAACCACCTCAATAACCCTTCTTCATCCCTCTGAATACTTTTTTTAACTCCACACCTCCTCCTAATTTCCACACTACAAATTCTCTGCATAATACTTACACCATAATGTCCTTAGACACTTCATCTCCACTGCCTCCAGCCTCCTCCTCGCTGCAGCATTCACAACCCATGCTTCACACTCATATAAGAGTGTTGGTACCACTATACTCTCATACAATTCCTTTTTGCCTCCATGGACAACATTTTTTGTCTCCATGGACACCTCAATGCACCACTCACCTTTTTTCCTTCAACTCTATGGATAACTTCATCCTTCATAAACCCATTTGCTGACAAATCTACTCCTAAATATCTGAACACATTCACTTCTTCCATACTCCCTCCCTCCAATGTGATACCCAATTTTTCTTTACCTAACTCGTTTGATACCTTAATCACCTTACTCTTATTTATGTTCACTTTCAACTTTCTTTCTTTACACACTAACTGCAATATTCATTATAAATTGGTATAATTGTTTTTTAATTTCTGACTACTTTTTGACTTTTAACAATATGTACAAGGAGATCTAATGACATTACAATTATTTCTAGGCACAATATACATTAAAACACAGAAATACTAAGCCACAATGTTTAACTTTATTAGGTAATCCTAGGTAAATCTACAAAGTGTGTTTCTTGGCTGAATTCCACTATTAGTATCATGAAACTAATAAATGTGGAAAAAATGAGGAATTGTTCTGCCAGTTCCACACCATTTGTTGGCAGGGAACCTAGTGGTGGTACTATAGGTCTTGACTGTTGTTGTTTCTCTGTGCTACTCAGCCAATGTTAACCAAGATACAATGCATGGACCTGCCTGGTCCTAAATTTTTTTCACAGGTATGAAGTGGTAGGTGACCCAATTAGCCTGTTATACCTGGAGAGAGTTCCAGGGGTCAACGCCCCTGCAGCACGGTCTGTAACCAGGCCTCATGTTGGATCAGAGCCTGATCAACCAGGCTGTTACTGCTGGCCGCACGCAGTCCAACGTACGAACCACAGCCTGGCTGGTCAGGTACCAACTTTAGGTGCCTGTCCAGTGCCTGCTTGAAAACAGCCAGGGGTTTGTTGGTAATCTCCCTAATGTATGCTGGGAGGCAGTTGAACAGTCTTGGGCCCCTGACACTTATTGTGTTGTCTCTCAACGTGCTAGTGGCACCCCTCCTTTTCATTGGGGGGATGTTACATCGCCTGCCGAGTCTTTTGCTTTCATAGGGAGTGACTCTTGTGTGCAAGTTTGGTACTAATCCCTCAAGAATTTTCCACGTGTATATAATAATAAATCTCTCCTGCCTGCGTTCTAGGGAGTACAGGTTTAGGAACTTCAAGCATTCCCAGTAATTGAGGTGGTTTACCGCAGTTATGCGTGCCGTGAAGGTTCTCTGCACATTTTCTAGGTCAGCAATTTTACCTGCCTTGAAAGGTGCAGTTAGTGTGCAGCAATATTCCAGCCTAGATAGAACAAGCGACCTGAAAAGTGTCAACATGGGCTTGGTATCCCTGGTTTTGAAGGCTCTCATTATCCATCCTGTCATTTTTCTAGCAGATGCGATTGCTATGGTGTTATGGTCCTTGAAGGTGAGATCCTCTGACATAATCTCTCCCAGTTCTTTGACATTAGTTTTTCGCTCTATTGTGTGGTTGGAATTTGTTTTGTACTCCGATGAGATTTTAATTTCTTCAAGTTTTCCATATCTGAGTAGTTGAAATTTCTCATCATTGAACTTCATATTGTTTTCTGCAGCCCATTTAAAGATTTGGTTTATGTCTGCTTGGAGTCTTGCAGTGTCTTCAACGGTGGACATTTGTCATACAGATTCGGGTGTCATCCGCAAAGGAAGACACGGCACTGTGGCTTATATCCCTGTCTATGTCCGATATGAGGATGAGGAACAGGATGGGAGCGAGTACTGTGCCTTGTGGAACAGAGCTTTTCACTGTAGCCGCCTCAGATGTTACTCTGTTGACTACTACTCTTTGTGTTCTACTTGTTAAGAAATTATAGATCCATCTACAGTGGTACCCCGGTTTACGATGGTCCCCAAACTCACCCTTTTATGTAAGTTTATTTTTTTAAATGCTTTTGTAAGTGTAATTTTGGGGGTCTAAAAGGACTAGTCTATTTTACAACATTTCTTAAGGAGATAAATTCGTTTGGTAATGGCACTTGAACAGCATTCTGGAATGAAAAAATATCGTAAACCGGGGTACCACTGTACCAACTTTTCCTGTTATTCCTTTATCACGCATTTTGTAAGCTATTACACCATGGTCACACTTGTCAAAGGTTTTTGCAAAGTCTGTGTATATAACATCTGCATTCTGTTTTGTCTTCTAGAGCATCCAGAACCTTGTCGTAGTGGTCCAGTAGTTGGGACAGACAGGAGCGACCTGCTCTAAACCCATGCTGCCCTAGGTTGTGTAATTGATGGGTATCTAGATGAGTGGCGATCTTGCTTCTTAGAACCCTTTCAAAGATTTTTATGATATGGGACGTTAGCGCTATTGGTCTGTAGTTCTTTGCTATTGTTTTACTGCCCCCTTTGTGGAGTGGGGCTATGTCTGTTGTTTTTAGTAACTGGGACGACCCAGTGTCCATGCTCCCTCTCCATAGGATGTTAAAAGCACGTGATAGGGGCTTCTTGCAGTTCTTGATGAACACGGAGTTCCATGAGTCTGGGCCTGGAGCGGAGTGCATGGGCATATCATTTATTGCCTTTTCGAAGTCGTTTGGCATCAGGGTAATGTCAGATAGGCATGCATCTGCCAAGTTCTGTGGCACTCTCATGAAAAATTCATTTAGGTCTTCAACTTTCAGTCTGGTTAGCGGCTCGCTAAAAACTGAGTCATACTGGGACTTTAGTAACTCACTCATTTCCTTGCTGTCATCTGTGTAGAACCCATCCCGTTTAAGTAGGGGCCCAATACTGGATGTTGTTCTCGACTTTGATTTGGCATAAGAAAAGAAATACTTTGGGTTTCTTTCAATTTCATTTATGGCTTTTAGTTCTTCCCGCGTTTCTTGATTCCTGTAAGATTCCTTTAGTTTTAATTCGATGTTTGCTATTTCTCTGACCAGTGTCTCCCTACGTATTTCAGATATATTGGCCTCTTGTAGTCGCTCCGTTATTCTCTGCCTTCGCCTATGGAGGGTTAACTGTACCTTTTTTTTTTTTTTTGGTAATTTCCATTACTGTACATAGGAGACTTTTAACAATTACCAGTACAGCATGTGGGTTTCTAAAAATTTCATTAACGTGATCTCACAGTGACAATGTTGTGCAAATGACTCCATGCTTCTATATATATTTTTATAGCACCTATTAATGCTCTTTTCCATTCTCAATACATGATCATCCACCAGTGACACACCTGTGCTCAGTTTGAAACATGTCTTACTCAAGACCAAAGGTACAAGCTTTTAACCCTTTGGGGGTTGACAGGCCTTCTCGGAAACTTGTTCTCAGGATTGAAAATTTTTTGGGGAAAAAAATAAAACATTTCTTATGAAATGATAGAGAATCTTTTTCCGATCATAACGACACCAAAAGTATGAAATTTGATTGAAAACTTATGGAATTATTCTCTCGCAAAGTTATCGGTCTCGACAATGTTTACGCATCGGCGATTTCGCCCACATTGAGCCCTATTTTTGGCCAATTCCAATGTTCCAGTCCACTAAAATCATAGCTATTTTGCTAGAACTCCATTTCTTCTATCGATTGAGTACAAGAAACCGCCCATTTACCAATTTCAACTACCCAAAATAGTGGTCAGAAAATGGCAATTTGGCCAATTTCACACAAATTTCAAACGATGCCAATTTCAAAATGGGGTCCAGAATAAACAAGGCAAACATTCCTGGCACTAAAATAACATCTTATCTGTTCATTAGTCACATCTCCAGGCCCCTCTTACATTACTTTTGCTTTCCTTTTTGAATTTTTATTCTCACAAAAAATAGACGATTTACTGTTATGTATACAACTGTATCATTGTAAAAATGGTATAAATAATATCAGCGCACTTGTGGAAGAATATAAGACTCGCCAGTTGATGTGTATTGGACGCATGTTTACTCTTGAACATCGTCAAAAATCTGACATTTTTGCTACTTTGAGCTCAATTTCAAGGTACTTGTCATTGTCAAACCAATCAAAATCATCTCTATTTCTGTAATATATCTTCCATTCTATCAAATGCGACCAAGAAAACGAGAATACATCAATAAATACCATACGAAAATAGACTGCAAAGTCGCTGTTTTAAACGAAAAAACGGTCAGTTTTTTTTTTTTCTCATTATGCAGTGTGTGCTGCAGGAATTTTTTTATACTGCACACACTGACCACACAGACCAATTCTTTCATATGTAGGCCTACCAGCCGTTTCCCACTTAATTTGAGGCCGCTAGAATTTACGCATACTAGTACAGCACCGACCCTGGAGCGTAAAACGTACTAGTATGGCACCGACCCCGAAAGGGTTAAGAGGAAACCAGACCTCTGCAAAGTACCAGGCTGTTTCAACCCACAGGCCAATATAACTTTGACCTGTACATCCTCTCATTTACTTCCCTATAGGTTAGTACAAATTTAACCTCTTAACTGTGGCATACCCAAAAAAAATTTGTTTCTGCAGCAAGATTTTGAAGAAAAGGAATTTCTTACAGAATGCAAGAGTGCATTTTTATGAGTCAAATAAGAATAAAATGAGTGGAACCTAATAAAACTCACGTGATCACTCATCAGCAACAGCAGCATAAATGTGCCAGCGATATACATACAAGTTTTACAAATACAGTACGATTGTTTTTCGGTTTTTAACTGCTTTAAATGTTTAACACTATGTACACTAGTTTCTTAAGATATTAGATGCGATTCAAGATGTTTTAGTACTTCAAACACAAAGAAATGCTTTTTGTTCTATTTTTAACTGCTTTAGTCTTCTAACACTAGTATTTACAAAGAATACTTAGGAAATTGCAATTGTTTCAAGGTGTAATAGTCCTCAAGACAGGGAAATAAGTCACACACTGTTTAGCTATACAGTGGTACCTCGGTTATCGTCGATAATTCATTCCAGAATGCTCTTCGAGCACCGTTACCGAACGAATTTGTTCCCATAAGGACAAATGCAAATTAAATTAGTCCGTTTCAGACCCCCAAAAACACACTTACAAAAGCACTTACAATAATACACTTACATAATTGTTCGAGTTGGGAGCTGTACGAAAACCGAGGTACCACTGTATTTGGTTATCCAAGGTTAATTACTCAAGTTACAGGCATACCCCGCTTTATAGCACTTCGCTTTAGTGTTTTGCTAATACAGTGGTTTTCAACCATACCCATTCTTCATTTATTCAGACTTCCTACAATAAATATATTCACCACTCACTATAAGCTAAAGACAAAATTTTTTAAGGTAAGTAATGTGTGTATGTCTAGGTAGTAGGTTGGTAGACAGCAACCGCCCAGGGAGGTACTACCGTCCTGCCAAGTGAGTGTAAAACGAAAGCCTGTAATTGTTTTACATGATGGTAGGATTGCTGGTGTCTTTTTTCTGTCTCATAAACATGCAAGATTTCAGGTACATCTTGCTACTTCTACTTACACTTAGGTCACACTACACATTCATGTACAAGCATATATATACACACCCCTCTGGGTTTTCTTCTATTTTCTTACTAGTTCTTGTTCTTATTTCCTCTTATCTCCATGGG
This sequence comes from Cherax destructor, assembly GCA_009830355.1. Lineage (NCBI taxonomy): Eukaryota > Metazoa > Arthropoda > Malacostraca > Decapoda > Parastacidae > Cherax > Cherax destructor. The sequence goes on along the minus strand of WNWK01004439.1, from coordinate 89,990 downwards.
GAAGTGGAACAGAATTCTTCCTCCGTACGCCATGCGTGTCGTAAGAGGCGCCTAAAATGCCTGGAGCAAGGGGCTAGTAACCCCTTCTCCTGAATAAATTACTAAATGTAAAAGGAGAAACTTTCGTTTTTTCTTTTGGGCCACCCTGCCTCGGTGGGAAACGGCTGACATGTTGAAAGGAAAGGAAAATGTGTGTATGCGCATTTCTTAGGCCTAGCTATATTGCTCACTTAATATATGATAGTGTAAACATGTTTTCAGGCTTTTATATGCACTTGAAAGTGAAAGAAAGGCTATGATTCACTTTACAGCAATTTTTGCTTTACAGTAGTAGCCCAGAACCTAACCTGTTGTATAAGCGAGGCCCTCCTGTATATATTTAGGTTAGAGGGAATATCCTGGGTTATACAAATATAATGTAGTTTCTGTGTGTCCATAACATGTGTCTTCATAACTACAGTGGACCCTCGGTTCTCGTTGAAAATTCTTTCCAGAATGCTGTTTGAGTGCCGTTACCAAACGAATTTGTTCCCATAAGGACAAATGTAAATTAGATTAGTCATTTCAGACCCCCCAAAAGTACACTTACAAAAGCACTTACGAAAATACACTTACATAATTGTTCGAGTTTGGAGGTGCACGAAAACCGAGGGTCCACTGTACTATAAAAGACATATTTACAAGAAAATCTTATGATATTACAATTGTATCAGGATTTAAAACTCACTGTAACATGGAAATAAGTCACAGTTTGACTTTACAGGCTTATTCTGGGTTAAATCTACAGTATGCTATGTGGTTGAATTCCACTGTTAGTACCATGAAATTGTAATAAATCTGGAATGAATAAGTCATCGTCCTGCCAGTTCCACACCCTGTTTGCTGGTAGAGAAGCTAGTGGTGGAACAAAATGTACTGGTTTCATTATTTACTTATGCTAGTTAGGCGTACAAGTATGTCAGACACAGTCATCACCTATGTACAGCAAATCTTCACTTAATGTCGTCCAAAGGTTCTTGGAAACTGCGACTTTAAGCGAAACGATGTATAAAGAAACCAATTTTACCAAAGACTAATTGATATAAATAAGAGGTAACTTCCTATGGTATATTTCAGGTCATAAAAACGTCACCAAACTTCTAAATTAAGACCCAAAATACTTCTAATATTAAACACTGAAAAAAAAAATGTGAGTTGGTCATGGACTGGGCTGTGGGGGCATTGACCCCCCAAAACCCCCTGCAGGTGTACTTCAGGTAAACATACATTTAAGAAAGATTAATAAAAGCAACTGCACCTTTAGCACTTGTTGAAACAGGGTTAAATCAAGGAATATTTGCAAAGCTAAAATTGTAAGGAGCACCTATTATCACCATGCAGTTCAAAAACAAACAATAACAAATATGGAAAACCCACATAGACATGGGTAGAACACACCAACTCCACACAGACAGTGACCACGGCCAGGAAAAAAAAAATTTCTCATCAACATTATAATGAAACGATGTTATTTGAGGGCCTGCTGTAGTTAACCTGCCTGGCCTTAGATTTTTTTCAGAGGTATGAAGAGATTGTAGAAGATCCAGAAAGTTGTGTTGAGGTCAAAAATATTGGCAGGTATGAATACTGAAGGTACGAAAAACTGTGCGTACTAGTATGCCAGACACATCCACATCACATGTGTACTCATATGTTGGGAACAGTTAAAGGGTTAGTACTGAAATTACAAACATCTTATACACTCCCTTTCCTCTCACTCAGTCTGATACTCCGATATCTAGGACATTTTAATGTAATTTTTCTAAATGAAACTATCTACAGCATAGTCATAGGTATATCACAGTGACCAAAATTTCCATCTCACTTGTTTTCCTTATTTTTCCTGAAATTTAAGTGAGTAAATTCAGGTGCAGCTTTCTACAACTATATTTGTTGCCAATCTTAACCCTTTCAGTGTCACGACCCCTGCTCTCAAACATGTTCTCGGGGTCAAAGAATTAAAAAAAAAAAAAATTTAAGAAATGACAGAATTTTTTCCAAAAGTAATGAAACCAAAAGAACAAAATTTAATGGAAAACTTACAGAATTACACTCTCGCAAAGTTAGTGGTCTTGGCGATATTTATGCATCGGCAATTTCACCCAATTTGAGCCCTATTTTGGGCCAATTCCATTACTCCAGTCAACCAAATTCAGAGCTATTTCGCTAGTACTCCTTTTATTCTATTGAATGAGTTCAAGAAACAGCCCATTTACCTATTTCAACTACCTAATAAATTGATCAGAAATTGGTAATTTGGCCACTTTCACACAAAATTCAAGAAAGGCCAATTTCAAAATTGAATCCAAAATAAACAATGCAAACATTCCTGGCACTAAAATAAAATTTTCTCTGTTTATTAGTCATGTCTCCAGGCCCCTCTTATATTACGATTGCTTTAGAAGATTTACTGTTATACAGACTACTGCATTATTGTAATAATTGTATAAATTTTATAAGTGCATTCGAGAGAGCATATTAGACACACCAGCTGACGTGTATTGGATGCGTGATGTGATTTGTTTACTTCTGAGCATTGGCAAAAATCAAACATTTCTGCTATTTTGAGCTCAATTTCAAGATACTTTCAGTCCCAAAACCAATCAATATCATCTCTATTTCTGTAATATATCTTCCTGTAATAGTATATCTTCCAGTCTATCAAATGAGACCAAGAAAACAAAAATACAACCATAAAACCATACGAAAATACACCGCAAAGTCGCAGTTTTAAACCAAAAATACGGTCAGTTTTTTTTCTCATTATGCACTGCGTGTTGCAAGATTTTTTTTTATATGGTGTACACTTACCGCAGAGACCCATTCTCTCATATCTAGGCCCAAATTCACCACTCACAGCTTATCTGAGTGAGCTGAGCTCATGGAGTCATACTACAGGACCGACACTGGCTGCAAAGCAGTGATATAACAGGACCAACACTGAAAGGGTTAAAATCGCCTCCAAAGCCTTGAACTATATAAGCAACAATTAAGCAAAAGTTACTAAAAATGTTCATGAAATGTTGTTTAAATAAGCATTACTGAATTAAAAAAACAAGTGTAGCATGTCTACTAAAATAGAAGACAAAATAGCACCTAAAAGAAAAAGTTATAAAAGATTGGAAAAATCTTTAAAGGGCTAATATAGAATTAAAAACCTAAGCAGTGTTTCAAAACGATAAATAATTATCAGTTAAGAGTTATTATCTAACCACAAAACAAGTGTTAACTTAGGTGATGAAAGCTAACCAGTTTACTGAAAATTCACAGTGAATGGAATTAAAAGTTCAATAGAGTGATTGGCATTCAAAGAGGCAGTGTGGGATTACCAGCCTATCACATCAGTTCACCACACCACAGCAGGTCATGAGGTTGAGGATGAACAACTAAAATTAGTCACAAGCTGTTGGTTGGGTTAGGATTTCTCCATAAAAACTTGCCAATGAATTCCATTTAGTGGACATCACCAACTTGCCCAGGATTCTGTTCAGAAAACCTTATGACCCTCTACTGTGTGATGGACTAAAGGGACGGGCTGCTAATCTCACACTGCAAATTACAATCCCGATCACACCACTGAACTAACAGATTTCATTAAAATTATAGTAACTAAAAAAGACCAGCAATATGTAAACTAAAGATCAAAAGAAAACTATTTTCAAAGTGAAACTTACGTGGCATATTAGGGAGACCAAACGGTGGTGGTAACATTGTTGGAGGTGGTAGAACTGGGGCACTAGGAGGCAGGGGCGGTGGGACATCTCTTGAAACGTCTTGGTTTTTTTCTACTGGCGGAGGTGGCATAGGAGGTAAAGGTGCAACAATTTCTTGGCTACGAGTATTTGGTGGGTGACCAGGTGGTACTCCTATAGGCACAAAACCTGGTGGAGGTCCAGGAGGCGCTCCTTCCAAACCATAGCGCCCTAAGAATCAATTCCCGAATAAAATACGTGCTGATAGCAATAAGCTAAGTGCTGTAATATCTTGCACATTTTTATATTCATTGGGAAGAGTTAAACCTACATGAGTCATACAGTGCCTAGGAAATGAGAGGTAGCTCTAATTCCTTGGATCAAATGCTCTTTCATCACCAAAAAATGCCTCTTGAACAGTGTAACATCTTGCAAAAGGATTATCAAACTAAACTAAAACTATCAAACTATCAAAGTAATACAGTACAGTGGACCCCCGAGTTTCGGTCATAATTCATTCCAGAAGGCTGCTCAAGCGCCATTACCGAACGAATTTACTCCCTTAAGGAATAATGTCAAGTAGGTTAGTCCATTTCAGACCCCCAAAAATACACTTACAAAAGCACTTACAATATTACACTTACATAATTGTACGATTTCTAAGGTGACCAAAACTCGGGGGTCCACTGTATATTTAAGAACAAAATTACACAAAGATACACTTATAAGTACCAATGCTGGAAATTACATTTCACTTATACAGGTATGTGAAATTATTCATAGTAGTGATAAAATGTTGCTAAACATACTGTGAAATGGAAAAATTTGTAGTAAATACATTACTAGTGTTATAATGTCTGTGGAAGGGATTACGTTTGATCTCTCTTCAAACATTAATGGAATACAGCAATAAAAATTAAGATAAAGATAGGAAATAGAGAAAAATATAACATGACTACATTTAAACTGAAAAACTAAGTTAAGACACTATGAAGCACGCATACTGATACATGCCTGTGACAGGTTTTGAAGGTTCTTTCCTCACAACCAGGCCTGAGGCCAAACTTCCCTATTGAGTGCTTGATCACCTAGATTGATGCTGCCATCAGTCCACAGACCTACAATCAATTTATCAACCTAGATGATCAGGTACTTATTGCAGGAAACAGTCCAGCTTCCTCTTGAAAACTTCGACCTCTGTTCTGGTAATTTCTTTTATCTACTAGTACAAGTCTGAGGTGTATTAACCACACATATTAACAGTATTGTCTAATTGTACCTATGGCATTAGGGTTATTCTACATGTCCTCTTGTAACTCTCACTCCATTAAGTTATGGCAGTGTTTAGATTGGGGACCTAATGGCCAAGTATTTTTCTTGTACAGTATAGGTACAGTAGCCTATACAAAATTAAGAGATATCACTCTCTCCTCCATTTCAGTAAGAACATTCCATGTGCTTTAAGCAGTCCCTATTAGTTTAGATGTTTATTAATTCCATGTGGGCAGTGAACAATCAACTCTTACTATTCATCATGCCTGAAAAATGGGCTGACAGCACAGACAATATTCCAGATGTGACAGCATAAGCCATTTGAATAGTTTCAACACTGAAATGACCTTTGCTGTGAAAACTCTCATAATCTAATCTATTCTTTTAATGGCCTTTGTTGCATTTGCCTTATTGTTCTCTCAAAACAATAATAATCAAATATCAATATTCTTAAGTCTTTTCTGTATGTTTCACTTTATTAGATGATATGGCTGTATTTTGTATCCTGTGCTGATTTTGAGTTTTTCACTCGTTCTGCATCTAAGTTGAATTTGTCCCACTTGATCATGTTCTTTTCTTTTGTTCACTGGAGGAATTTGGTGATGCATTTGTAGTTTTTCTTTCTTCTACTGAGACAACTTTCATGCTTATTTTGGCATTATTTGCAAACAATAATATCAATCTGTGGTTGGCATTTTTATCTAAATGCCAACCACATTTTTATCTAAATGCCAACAGTAAAAGTGGTAGGACTGTGCCTTGGTGCACTGAGCTTTTACCTTATCTACGACTAAATTTTTTTGTTTTCTTTACTAAACTCTTAGTGATCAATTTCTTTAAAAAAATTTATGCCCTGCATCAATTTCTTAAAAAGTTAATGCCCTGTTCATCTATTCATCAAATACTTTTGCAATATCTGTGTAGACCACATTTCCATTTTTGCTTTCCTTATAATGTCTTGTGAATTTGTCAGTGAAATAATATTTGTGAGAGGCAGGATCTTCCTGCTCTAAAGCCACATTGACTTTGATGATTTAGCTTGAGCTTTCAAAAAAAAATTAATAATATGCAAATAACCTGCACATACGAGAATGAAACTTGTGATGTTTTGGTCCAAACTGGACCATTAACTAGTCACACAGGAGTGTATTGTTCCAGGCATGGTATTGTGCCCCTTTATTCTTTATAAAATTAATAAACTTACATGTGCGATCCCAAAGCCTTTCATGATGTGATGATAGTGTACCGATCTAATTTTATGTCCATGTCCTGCTGCCCCTGCTTGTGAAATGTAGTTATGTCTACATTCTTAAGGATTTCTGGGATTTCACCTAAATCAAAGCTCTTTCTCATAGAACACTGAGCGCTCACGATAGTGGTAGTTGAACACACAATATTATAAAAACAGCACTCCACGAATAATGCTCAAGTACCAAGTACATTAGTGTGCAGTAAATTTCTTTGTTGAAGTCTGTAGGATTTGTGCTAAAGCCGGATGCTATATGATTTATGGGGTGGGCCTTTTCAAAGTTTGTAGGCTTTGTGATATCGAATATATAATTTATAGGGTGGGCTGAGTTTATGAAAAACTTTCTGGGTCTTTAGCATTAACCTTTAAAATGTGTCCAATGTACTAGTACACAACTGATAAATGTGTGTCCATTGTACTAGTACAGTACAAACAATTTTTCATACCTTCAAATCTTCCACCTGCAAATATTTTTGAGCTCAGCACAACTCTCGAGTCTTCTACTATCTCTTCACACCTTTGAAAAATCTAAGTACAGGAAGGTCCTCATAGTGCATTATGGTTTACTACACGGGTGATGACTGTGTCCGACATACTAGTATGCCTAACAAAGTAAACAAGGACATCAGGAGCTGTTGTTTCCCCCACCAGCTTTTCTACCAGCAAACATATGGAAGTGGCACAGGGATGACTAATTCACTCCAAAATTATCGCAATTTCATGATATTCACAGTGGAATTCAACCATAAAGCACATTAAGTAGATTTAACCCAGGATAACCCAATAAACCCAAGCAACATGACTTCCTTCCATGTGCCTGGAAGGCACACAGAATGTTTACATAACCCAGGATATTTCCTCAAATCTATATACAGTGGTACCACATTAGATATTTTTTCATTCAGAATGCTGATTCATGCCATTACCAAACGAATTTATCTCCTTGAAAAATAATGTAAAATAGACTAGTCTGTTTGGACCCCAAAATTACACTTACAAAAGCATTTAAAAAAATAAACTTACATAAAAGGGTGTGTTTGGGGACCATCGTAAGTCGGGGTACCACTGTATACAGTATAACAAATAATGAACCTAGAATAACCCAATATTGTCAAACACTGACTTATTTCCATGTTCTGAAGCATATTACACCTTGGAACAACTATAATATTGCAAGTATTCCTTGTACAGTGGACCCCCGAGTTACGAACACCCCGGAAATCGTACAATTATGTAAGTATAATATTGTAAGTGCTTTTGTAAGTGTATTTTTGGGGGTCTGAAATAGACTAACCTACTTGACATTATTTCTTAAGGGAGTAAATTTGTTCGGTAATGGCACTTGAGCAGGCTTCTGGAATGAATTTTGTTTGTTACTCGGGGGTCCACTGTACATATGTTTGAAGACCAAAGTAGTAAAAAATGGAGTAAAAACAATAACTTCACCAATATATATACTGTATATTCCAAGTGAAGCAATGTCAGGCTAAGCATTTTTCCATGTTTGAAGTAATAAAACATCTTTAAGCACATCTAATATCATAAAAACTAAAGTACAGTGGACCCTCAGTTTTCGTTGAAAATTCTTTCCAGAATGCTGTTTGAGTGCCGTTACTGAACGAATTTGTTCCCATAAGGACAAATGTAAATTAGATTAGTCATTTCAGACCCCCAAAAATACACTTACAAAAGCACTTACGAAAATACTTACATAATTGTTCAAGTTTGGAGGTGAACGAAAACCGAGGGTCCACTGTACATGGTATTAAACATTAAAAGCAATTAAAAAACTAAAAAACAATCATAATTTGGCATCAATGAATGGTAAAATGTAAATATCACTGGTGCATTTATGCTGCTGGTGCCGACGAGTGATAATTTTTTCATCAACCACAACACACTACAAAATCAAGTTTTTACCAGATTCCACTCATTTTAGTCTTATTTGATGGGTTTTTTTTTCAATATCCCCTTCTCCCCATACATACAGAGGAAATATTTTTCTGGGTATGCCATAGTTTAGCATCATTTACAATGCTGAAAATGGATTCAGAATTTTGCTTATTTCTTTGTTGTTACCTGTGTTTGAAACTATTACGTAGAGGGTGAATACAGGAATAGATTTTGGATATGGAATTTGCTTATGTGAAAAAAAAAAATTGGAATCCTTCCAATTTCCAGAACTGCTTTGTGCACCTTTTGCCTGGCATGAATATATATATATTTTTTTTTTTTTTTTTTTTTTTGCAAACTAGCAGTCTCCCACCGAGACTGGGTGATCTGAATAAGAAACACTTTCACCATCATTCACTCTATCACTGTCTTGCCAGAGGCATGCAAATAATTTGATTTCTGCTACAAATCAATTATTTCTCTGTGAAAGTGTTCTTTCCTTTGTTGTGACATTTGTGTTTTTTAAGCAGCTCAATAATCCATTTCATTTCCACCAAATTTTTTTGTATTAATTTTTTTTTTTAGGCAAGGTATACAACACATACAATACAGTATTTTTTATATACCTTGTACACCTCTGCCTTCAGCCTTTCCATGCATAGGCTTGAGTTTAGTGGGCACTATTTCCAGTCTCCGTATATTGCTGTTTTCCATCGCCCTCTACTTTTACATTTGGGAAGTTGAAATCTTGAAGCAGGATAATATTTAGAACAGGATTTTCAAGTGTTTCTTTGACCTGGTGATTTTATTGGATTTAATACCAGTTAATTTACTGGCAAGACCAAAATTGCTCCAATTCATATACAGTAGGACCCCATATCCGTGGGGGATACATTCCAAGGACCTGCCGCGGATACCAAAACCACGGATAGTAGTGAACCCTACATTTGAGTTGCTTTTTGTTTACGTACATACCTATTATAAAGTTAAATTACACACAATAAGTGGAGAATTATCACTTTCAATGATGGGAAGCACTTCACAGCTTTTCTTATGCTTTGAAGAACTTCCACCATCACTAAATAACAAAAAAGGCACAATACCGTGACTGGAACAATACACACACAACCCACACATATAAAAGGGAGGAGCTTACGACGACGTTTCGGCCCGAAACGTCGTCGTAAGCTCCTCCCTTTTATATGTGCGGGTTGTGTGTGTATGTATTCCACCATCACTACTGTTGCACTTTAAGGCCATTATTAAGCAAAATTAAGGGTTATTTTCGCGGATAACTAAAACTGCAGATATAGCGTCTTACTGTACTGAGATGACTGGTGTAAGTACTCTTGTTCCATCCAGTAACAGCTGTGGCATTTGTGGATGTAGTAACTGTTTTGATTCTCCTGAGCATATGACCTATTTTGTTTCCCCCTAATGACTTATTATCCATGTTGTCACAATTGCTGTCTTTTTTACCTGTCCATTATGAATCTGTGCCTGCTATTTATCTCCTTTGCCTTAAAAGTGCTTATGACACCTTTAGTGTTCATACCCTCAAAAAAGGGATAATACAAGTCACAAAACAGTGTTTCTTCATGTGAATTCTTACACATTTTAGAATGGCAAGCTTTTCTTTCCTAGGATGTAGATAATTACATATCTTCCCATATCTGCCTGTCCACTAGCATAATATTTACACACTAATCTTTGCTGATGCCATCTATTATGGCATCTGTGTGTGTCTACATGTTCACGCACACTGTGGTTTGTGATACCTTCATTCATGACAATTCCTGTTTTACTGTCACTGTCTTTAGACTGTATCTTCCACTGAGCATCTTCCTCCATTTCTGGTACAGTATTTCATTTTCTTTCATTTTGTCTTCATTTTCAGCTTTTACATTTTTTTTTTAACAGCAGTATTTCTAATATCATTGCCTGATGATAGAAATACTGCCAAAACAAGTGTAGAAGTTTTCAATAGTGCCAGATCAACCAAGCTGTGATGGATATGTGGGTCAGGAGGATGCCAACAGCAACAACCTAGTTAAAAAAGAAATCAACAGAAAAACCTGTTCCCAGGCAAGCATGAGAGGATTAAAAGCCAAGCAACCTATATTTTCTGGTGTGGGTACAGTATATCCTTGGTTCTTTCCCCCACCTTGCCCATATTTATTTTGTTTTCAAAAGAGTATACAGTGGACCCCCGGTTTATGTTATTAATTCGTTCCAGAATGCTGTTCAAGTACCGTTACCAAACAAATTTGTTCCCATAAGGAATAATGTAAATTAGATTAGTCCTTTTAGACCCCCAAAAATACACTTACAAAAGCACTTACAAAAATACACTTACATAATTGTTTGAGTTTGGAGCTGTACATAAACTGGGGGTCCACTGTAGTTCTATTTACATGGGCCATTTTTATAAATAAATTAATTGTGTTTACCTCTTACTTATTTCAAAAATTCTCTATGTCAAGCACATTTCAATATCTAGGCTGAGGTATTTATAACTTATTCCTTACAACAAAACAATATATAGTTAATATTTCAGCAGAATATTTTTCCTGAAAGTTTTTTGTTTGTATGTTTTGTTTTAACACATTGGCTGTTTCCCACCGAGGCAGGGTGACCCAAAAAGATACAAATAACTTTCATCATTCAACACTTTCATCATCACTCATACATAATCACTGTCTTTGCAGAGGCGCTTAGATATGACAGTTTAGATGTCCCTCGAAACTGCCAATATCCCAAACCCCTCCTTTAATTAAAGTGCAGGCATTTCATTTCCAGGACTCAAGTCCGGCTAAATGGTTTCCCTGAATCCCTTCACAAAATATTACCCTGCTCATACTCCAACAGCTTGTCAGGTCCCAAAACCCATTCGTCTCCATTCACTTCCATCTAACACGCTCACGCACACTTGTTGGAAGTCCAAGCCCCTCGCCCACAAAACCACCTTTACCCCCTCCCTCCAACCTTTTCGATGTCGACCCCTACCCCACCTTCTTTCCCCTACAGATTTATACGCTCTCCAAGTCATTCTACTTTGTTCCATTCTCTCTAAATGACCAAACCACCTCAACAACCCCTCTTCAGTCCTCTGCCTAATACTTTTAGTAACTCCACACCTCCTCCTAATTTCCACACTACAAATTCTCTGCATAATATTTACACCACACATTGCCCTTAGACAGGACATCTCCACTGCCGCCAGCCTCCTCCTTGCTACAGCATTTACAACCCATGCTTTACACCCATATAAGAGTGCTGGTATCACTATACTCTAGTACATTACCTTCTTTGCCTCCATGGATAACGTTTTTTGTCTTCATAGATACCTCAACGCACCACTCACCTTTTGTCTTCATCAATTCTATGGTTAACCTCATCCTTTAGAAACCCATCTGCTGACAAGTCAACTCCCAAACATCTGAACACAATTCACTTCTTCCATACTCCCTCCCTCCAATGTGATATCCAATTTTTCTTTAACTAAATCGTTTGATAACATCATCACCTTACTCTTATCTATATTCACTTTCAACTTTCTACCTTTACACACCCTCCCAAACTCGTCCACTAACCTTTGCAACTTTTCTATAGAACCTCCCAAAAGTACAGTATCATCAGCAGAAAGTAACTGTGTCAACTCCCATTTTTTATTTGATTCCCCGTAATTTAATCCCACCCCTCTCCCCAACACTTTAGCATTTATTTCTTTTATAACCCCATCTATAAATATGTTAAACAACCATGGTGACATTACACATCTCCCTCTCCTACATACCCTAACCTGAGCCTCACTATCCTAATAAAAACTCTTTCCAGCATTTAGTAACTTACTACCTATTCCATACATTTGCAACATCTGCCACATTGTTCCCCTATTCACTCTGTCATATGCCTTTTCTAAATCCATAAATGCAATGAAAACTTCCCTACCTTAATCTAAATACTGTTCACATATATGCTTTAATGTAAACACTTGATCTACACATCCTGTACCCATTCTAAAGCTTCCTTGTTCATCTGCAATTCTGCTCTCTGTCTTACCTCTAATTATTTCAATAATAACCCTACCATACACAAAGTTGTGCTAACTAAATATATTTCCTTTATAAAAGTTATAAATCTGCTGTCTTATCAGCTGGTCTGTTGCTCTAATATAACAGCTTCTGATTTTGATGGTATGCCTTGGTATAACAGTTGCTGGTACAGAGTGGTGTAAGTTTCTGATATGGCTGGTATACCCTGGTGTAATAGTTCCTGGAATGATTGGTATGCTCTGGTTCCTAGAATAACTGATATCCCTCGTATAACAGTTCTTGGAATATCTAGTATGCTATTAAAAGTTCCTGAAATGGCTAGTATGCCTGGGGATAAACTCCTGTAATGGTAGGTATGCCCAGTTATAAGTTTTTGGAACAATAAGTATGCCATGTTTTAAGTTTCTGGAACAGTTAGTATGCCCTGTTATAAGTTCCTAGAATGACTGGTATGCCTCCTTGTGTACATTTAAGAGTAATTCTAATGGCATTTGGCTTCAATCAAAAAACAAATAAAACAATTATGAACGTTTTTCATAGTGTAATTGCTTTGTGTCTGAATTAAATTGAATATAAAAATGTAGGGGTAGGAATAAGGATTTCTAGAGGAAATATAAACAAGCATGAAAAATAGTATTATAAGAATTGCTTCCATGCACAGTTAAAGCCAACAGAACTAACCTTTCCTTCCTACACAATGGAGAGAACAGAAAGAATGAAATATTATGCAGGTTTAAGAACTTCAGGTGTGAGGGCTTCAAAGGAAGCATAAATACATGAATTATTCTTTTAGCATAATAAAACAAAGAAGTAGGACAGGGGCAAAGGATTTTTTTTTTGTGAAATATCATCATCATATATTTGTGCAGAAAAATACAATAATGTATAAGGCATGAATGACAAGTTGCAAAAATTACCTATTCCATGCATATAAAACAATAGGTAAAGTGTAGCTGAAAAAACTAATACGCTATGAAAAACTCCTTTTCAGTTTATAAGAGAAACCCCCTTATCATATAATCAAAGATAATAAAAAAGTTAACCCTTGATTTAACAGAATCTCGATTTTGTGGGGTTTTTTTTTAAATAAAGGACAAAATTCACCGGGTTAACTGATTTGGAAACAATGGGTGTTCTTTGATTACTGAATTGTCCGTTATTACGATCACAGCAAAACACTTTAATCTCTGACCACAACAATCATTATTACCGGCAACTGCTCTTCCATATTAGTCCACTAAATACAGTGGTACCCCGGTTTACGATATTTTTTCATTCCAGAATGCTGTTCAAGTGCCATTACCAAACGAATTTATCTCCTTAAGAAAAGTTGTAAAATAGACTAGTCCTTTTAGACCCCCAAAATTACACTTACAAAAGCATTTAAAAAAATAAACTTACATAAAAGGGTGAGTTTGGGGACCATCGTAAACCGGGGTACCACTGTAGTGGGTTTTCTGCAACTTCATAATACATTGTTATATGTATATGTATATCTACATTTCATTTAAAGACACTAACCTCTGAGCCAATCAGGAACAGTTTCTTCATCAATCATGCCACCTTCTTCCAGGTTGTCCAAGTCAATGCTACTCATGGTGATTAACTTGTGGAATGGGATGTACGAGCAGCCAACGTCTACTTCCCAGTAGTCCTTGAACTCCTTACCTTTCACACCTTTGCCAGGGGCCCACGCTAATGTTATAGCTTTATTCTGAAAAAATTAACACATATGTACTTATTAAAAATGAGTATTTACATAACTAGTAGGTATATGGCAATTTTTGGCCACTCCCCCTTCCCTTTTAAATTTAGACCTTTTCCTTACATATACAAACCTGTGAGTATTATGTGGAGAATAATGTTATACACATACCAGGGGAACTTGCTGTTCAAAATGAAAATATTGTACAAGATTCACTTACAGATTGCATACCATGATTTTTTTAACAGAAGACTAAAATTTCCTCCACAACTCTGACCCCCTGACAAGTTCCAAGCAATTAATGAACTATATACCCCTTGCTCATTCCCCACCATACAAACACCACTACTGTTCCACTATGAAGATTGGGGAAGAAGCAAAAAGCCTGGAGGGACAAAAGCTGTTTACTTCACTAAAAAAACAGTCCTGGTGTGACCACAGTGTCTGGTACATCACCAGATGCTCACATCAGTTGAATAACCTCTACAGCCAAGGCTCATCCTGCAAATCGGGAATTTCAAGAGCCATTCTGAGCCCTTTATACAGTCAAACCTCGGTTTTCGTATGCCCTAGTTTTCGCACGATTCGGTTTTCAAATACAGTGGTACCTCGAGTTACAATGGTCCCCAAAATCGCCCTTTTATGTAAGCTTATTTTTTTAAATGTTTTTGTAAGTATATTTTTGGGGGTGTAAATGGACTAGTCTATTTTACATTATTCCTTATGGGGATAAATTCGTTTGGTAATGGCACTTGAACTGCATTCTCAAACGAAAAAATATCGTAACTTGAGGTAACACTGTACTTTTTTTGTCAAAATTTTGTCCCAGTTTTTATACATCTGCTCAGTTTTCATAGAGTTGAAAATAGTCCGTACCAAACTCGTCAGCCTGCCCGCATGACTCGGCCACTCATTTCCCGGAATCGAGTGCTCACACAAAGCTGGATGTGAGTGGCCAGGATGTGGAAGAGTTGGTGGACAACCACAGGGAAGAGCTTACCACTGAAGAGCTGCAAGACCTTCAACTGGAACAGCAACAGACTGCAGCTGAGGAAATTGCTTCAGAGGAGGAGGAAGAGAGAGGGGAGATTGTGCCTTCTTTAGTGATTAAGGACATGTGTGCAAAGTGGAATGAGTTGCAAAGTTTTGTGGAGAAATATCACCCTAATGAAGCTGTTGCAAGCTGTGTCTGCAACATGTTCAATGACAATGCCTTGTCCCATTTTAGGCAAATCTTAAAGAGAGGCCAGAAACAGACCTTTCTGGACAGATTTTTTGTGCGACAGGGGTCCAGTGACTCTCAAGCTGGTCCTAGTGCCAGTAAAAGACAAAGAAGGGAAGTAACCCCAGATAAAGCCTTGATACCTGAATTCCTTATGGACGGGGATTCACCTTCCATACAATAACCTATCCTCCTCCCTCTCCTCTCCTCGCCGTCTTCCATACGCCAACAAGAGTCTTCAATAGAGGTAAAAGTGATGTTAAATGTTCATTTATCCATTTCATTAGTCATTTGTATATATTTCTCATTGTTTTCTGTATGTAAAACTAGTTATTCTCTATAAAATGTATTTTTTGTTAATATTTTTGGGTGTCTGGAACGGATTAATTGGATATATGTTATTTCTTATGGGAAATGTTGCTTCAGTTTTCGTACGATTCAGGTTTTCATCAGACTTTTGCGAACGGATTAATCACGAAAACCAAGGTTCCACTGTACAACATATGTATGTTAAACCCATCTTGAAGTCTGCAGCACCAGTATGGAACCCACACCTGAAAAAGCATTTGCAAAAACTGGATAGTATGAGCTGTGAGGAGAGGTTAACCCTTTGAGGGTCCAAGCCGTAGATCTACGCATTGTCCACGGGGTCCAAGAATTTTCATTTTTTTTTTTTCTTATGAAATGGTAGAGAATCTTTTTCTAAATGAAAATAAAATAAAAAGGACGAAATTTGGTGGAAAACTGACGAAATTACACTCGCAAATTTGACTGTCAGTGATATTTACATTTTGGCGATTTTGCCTAATTTGACCCCTATTTTAGGCCAATTATATTATTCCAGTTGACCAAATTCTTAGCTACAGTATTTCGTTAGTATTACAGTGGTACCCCGACTTACGATATTTTTTCATTCCAGAATGCTGTTCAAGTGCCATTACCAAACGAATTTATCTCCATAAGAAATTATGTAAAATAGACTAGTCCTTTTAGACCCCCAAAATTACACTTACAAAAGCATTTAAAAAAATCAACTTACATAAAAGGGTGTGTTTGGGGACCATCGTAAGTCGGGGTACCACTGTACTTCTATTTTATTGATTGAGCACAAGAAACTGCACAATCAGCTTTATCAAGTAGCCAATAAAGTGATCAGAAATTGGTAATTTTGCCAATTTCACACAAAGTTCAAAATATTCTAATTTCAAAACAGCATCCAGAATAATCAATGCAGGCATTCCTGGCACTAAAATAACATTTCCTCTGTTTATTAGTTATGTTTCCAGGCTTTACACTTGAATTCCATTTTGATTTTTGATTTACATAAAGAATTTTTATTCACACCAAAAAATAGATGAATTACTCTTATGCAATATTGTAATACAGTGAACCCCCGGTGTTCGACGGCGTGGAGCTCGGCCAAATCGGTGTTCGACGGTTTTTACAATATTTTGACTCGTTTGGCGGCCACTCGGAGTTCGCGAGTCGGCTATCCATCCCGAACGTGTACGCGTGTGGCCGTGAGTTGCCGACGAGAACCGGGGGCATACTTGTAATTGTATAAACACTATCAGTGCATTTGTAAACGTAAATTAGACCCACCAGTTGACGTGTATTGGTCGCGTGATGTGATTTGTTTACTCTTGAAAATCAGCAAAAATAAAACATTTCCGCTACTTTGAGCTCAATTAGAAGCTATTTTCAGTACTAAAACCAATCAAAATCATCTCTATTTCTGTAATATATCTTCCATTCTATCAAATGAGACCAAGAAACCGTGAATACAACTGTAAAAACCACATGAAAATACACCACAAAGTTGCTGTTTTAATAAAAAAACAGTCGCAGTTTTTTTCTCATTATGCACTGTGTGCTTCAGGATTTACTTTATATGGTGCACACTTACCACATAGATGCATTCTCTCATATCTAGGCCCAAATTTACCGATCACAGCTTATCTGAGTGAGCTGAGCTCATGGCGTAGATCTATGGTTTGGACACTGTGGCCAATGCGTAGATCTATGGCTTGGACCCTCAAAGGGTTAATAAAGATTAAGCTAACAAAACTGAGGGACAGAAGAACCAGTAGAGATATGATCACAAGTTCACAACATACAAAATATGAGGAATTGATAAGGTAGAAATGGATAGGTTGTTTGAGCGGAGATAAACAAATACTCAGGGACACAGTTGAAAGCTAAAGACACTGATGAGCCACAGGGATGCCAGGAAGTATTTCTTCAGTCTCAGGGGGGTCAGGAAGTGGAATGACCTTGATGAAGTGGTGGAGGCAAGCTCCATACATAGTTTAAAGTGCAAGCACAATAAGGTACATGAGGCCAGAAGTGACTGTGGTAAGCAGCAAGTTGAGGGTGGGGCCAAAAGTTAGGGCTCAACCTTCGCAACCACAAACAGGTAAGCATTGGGGAGTAGTATATATCTCAAAAATAAACTCTTTCTTCTTCTTTCAACACGTCGGCCGTTTCCCACCAAGGCGGGGTGGCCCAAAAGGAAAAACGAAAGTTTCTCCTTTTACATTTAGTAATATACACAGAAGAAGGGGTTACTAGCCCCTTGCTCTCGGCATTTTAATCGCATCTTACGACACGCATGGCTTACGGAGGAAGAATTCTGTTCCACTTCCCCATGGAGATAAGAGGAAATAAGAACAAGAACTAGTAAGAAAATAGAAGAAAACCCAGAGGGGTGTGTATATATATATATATATGCCTGTACATGAATGTGTAGTGTGATCTAAGTGTAAGTAGAAGTAACAAGACATACCTGAAATCATGCATGTTTATGAGACAAAAAAGACACCAGCAATCCTACCATCATGTAAAACAAATACAGGCTTTCGTTTTACACTCACTTGGCAGGACGGTAGTACCTCCCTGGGCGGCTGCTGTCTACCAACCTACTACCTAGGAAAAATAAACTCATTATGGTAAATTCTGATTTGTAATCTTAATGGATATTTTTCTAAATGATGTGTCAATTTATTCGATCTGTTTACATAGTCATTTACAACTGTAGACCTAATGAAAAAGACAGGAAGTGATACTACAGTCTTCTATAAGTATGAACTTGAATGTACACGAAGAAAGTTAATATTTACAGAGCTCTTTGATCCATGAGATAATTCATCATACTACTTAGCAATAAAAAGGCAAACTTGCACCATAATACCCAAAAGAAAAAGAATTCAACAAACCACTACAAATATAGTATGCTCCTCGTTTAGTGACAAATTCGTTTACCGACGCTGTATTAGGAACGGAACTCCGTCATTAAGTGAGGAGAGGCTGTATTAGAAACCCATGACCTAATCCAATTTATTTCTCCCCAATGAAACTCTCTTTTTTCCCTTCAGCTTTGTTTCACTTAAGAGTCAGGACATCCAGCTTCTTTTCATTCATAACATCCACAATCATCTCTTTCTTATCATTCGCACTACATCCACACACATTCAAACATCCCACTTTGACGGTTTTCTTCTTATTTTTAGTAAGCTGTACAGGAGCAACTAAAATGCAGGGAGCAATGGGCTAGTAACCCCATTGCTCCCGGCATTTTAGTTGACTTTTACAACACACAGCTTAAGGAGGAAAGATTCTTATTCCACTTATACATACATACAGTAGGGCCCCGCTTTACGACGTTCCACTGATACTGACATTTCAAATTATGACCAAAACTCGCTATACGGCTCCCAGAACCTGACTTTCTAATATGGTCACTGCGCCCCCAACCAGTTTGTTTACAATCTCCATGAGCTTTGTGAGCACCACGTATCTCCATTATTTCTGGAAACTTTCCAAAATTTCAAGTATTTTAAAGTTATTTCATGTTTTATATATATATACAGTGGTACCCCGACTTACGATGTTATCATTTTACGTTATTTTCGATAACCGATATTTATAACGTAAGAAATTTGACTGTGACTTACGATGTTTGCTTCGTCTAACGACATTCGTACCGGACGTGTCCGCTTAGCGCCCAGCTGAGCGCGCACTCCAGGGAGCGTCAGTGTGCTATTGTTTACAAGTGAGAGCGACCACCCACCCACACCCACGCATTCATACCAGTATATTGTCATTATTCCACTGTTTTTAGTGCTTGCAACTGCTAAATAAGCCACCATGGGCCCCAAGAAAGCTCCTAGTGCCAAGCCTGTGGTAAAGAATGTGCAGGGAGTGAAGCATTTATGCAGGGAGTGTAGCATTTATGCAGGGAGTGTAGCAGGCATGCAGGGAGTGTAGCAAACATGCAGGGAGTGTAGCAAAGATGCAGAGAGTGTAGCAGGGATGCAGGGAGTGTAGCAGGCATGCAGGGAGTGTAGCAGGGATGCAGGGAGTGTAGCAGGGATGCAGGGAGTGTAGCAGGGATGCAGGGAGTGTAGCAAAGATGCAGGGAGTGTAGCAGGGATGCAGGGAGTTTAGCAAAGATGCAGGGAGTGTAGCAGGGATGCAGGGAGTGTAGCAGGGATGCAGGGAGTGTAGCAAGGATGCAGGGAGTGTAGCAAGGATGCAGGGAGTGTAGCAAGGATGCAGGGAGTGTAGCAAGGATGCAGGGAGTGTAGCAAGGATGCAGGGAGTGTAGTAGGCATGCAGGGAGTGTAGCATTCATGCAGGGAGTGTAGCATTCATGCAGGGAGTGTAGCATTCATGCAGGGAGTGTAGCATTCATGCAGGGAGTGTAGCATTCATGCAGGGAGTGTAGCATTCATGCAGGGAGTGTAGCATTCATGCAGGGAGTGTAGCATTCATGCAGGGAGTGTAGCATTCAAAGAAAAAGGCCAGTAACCCCAGAAAAGAACTTGGTACCTGCAGTGTTAATGGAAGGGGATTCCCCTTCCAAACACTAGCATACTACTCCACCTTCTCCCTTCCTCCCGTCCTCCACACATCAACAACTTTTCAATAAATGTAAGTGACATGTTATTGTACAATATTTACATGTGTATTTAGGTATTCTTTATTAAATTCTGTATTATTTAATGTCAAAAAGTTCTAAAAAATATTTTATTTAACTACTTTTGGAAGTCTTGGACGGATTAAATTTATTTCCATTATTTCTTATGGGGAAAATTGATTCGTGTAACGATTGTTTCGCCTTAAAATATGCCCTCTCTGACGGATTAATATCGTAAGTCGGGGTACCACTGTATATATATATATATATATACTCCATGGGGAAGTGGAACAGAATTCTTCCTCCATAAGCCATGCGTATCGTAAGAGGCGAATAAAATGCTGGGAGCAAGGGGCTAGTAACCCCTTCTCCTGTATATATTACTAAATGTAAAATGGGAAACTTTCGTTTTTCATTTTGGGCCAACCCACTTCGGTGGGAAATGGCCGATATGTTAAAAGAAAATATATATATATATATATATTTTTTTCAACAAGTCGGCCGTCTCCCACCGAGGCAGGGTGACCCAAAAAGAAAGAAAATCCCCAAAAAGAAAATACTTTCATCATCATTCAACACTTTCACCTCACTCATACATAATCACTGTCTTTGCAGAGGTGCTCAGATACGACAGCTGATAATTGTCCCTCCCAGCTGTCACTATCCCAGACCCCTCCTTTAAAGTGCAGGCATTGTACTTCCCATTTCCAGGACTCAAGTCCAACTAAATCAATTAACTGGTTTCCCTGAATCACTTCACAAAATGTTACCCTGCTCACACTCCAACAGATTGTCATGTCCCAAAAACCATTCGTCTCCATTCACTCCTATCTAACACGTTTATCATGTTTATATAATAAACATGATACGTAACATATAAACATGATAAATACACCCCACAGTGGAATAAACTAACAAATATGAGATGTTAGGTGCAGATGAACGAATATCAACCATAACCAGACACGTTTGTCTGTTTACATCCTCCGCATCTTTCTCCTCTCTCATTTATTCATTCTCTCTCTCTCATTTATTCGTTTTACTTCGTTTACTCACCTCTCACCCTACATTAAGACTACAAATATTTTAAGGTAATTAATGAATGTACTGTATATGCATTTTATCGCTCTGGGGCGCTTTAAATGTCGTAGTATATTACGTGTGGGAAGGATGGGGTGGGTTGACTTCGCTGGCTACCATACCTCTCACACCTGACTTCCTACAAATAAATACGACTCACCTCTCACCTTACATTAAGACTACAAATATTTTAAGGTAAGTAATGGGTGTACTGTGTGTGCATTTTACTTATAATTGTTTTTAAGGCCGAGTTCTATTGCTAACTTAATATATGATAGTGTAAATTTGTTATCTGGCCTTTATATGCATTTACAAGTGGAAAAAATGGCGTTCCACTTTCCGACGATGTCCGCTTTCTGGCGGTAGCCTGGAACCTAACCTGCCGTATAAGTGGGGCCCTACTGTACATCCTAGGTAGTAGGTTGGTAGACAGCAATCACCCAGAAAGGTAATACCATCCTGCCCAGCGAATGCGAAATGGAAACCTGTAATTGTTTCATATGATGGTAGGATTGCTGGTGTCTTTTCATGTTTCATAAACATGCAAGATTTCAGCTACATTTTGCTACTTCTACCTACATTTAGGTCACACTACACAAAAATGCACAAACATATATATATATACACCCCTCTGGGTTTTCTTCTATTTTCTTACTAGTTCTTGTTCTTGTTTATTTCCTCTTATCTCCATGGGGAAGTGGAACGGAATTCCTCCTCCGTAAGCCATACATGTTGTAAGAGGTAACTAAAATGCCGGGAGCAAGGGGCCGGTAACCCCTTCTCCTGTATAAATTACAAAATTTAAAGAGAGAGAAACTTTCTTTTTTCTTTTTAGGTCACCCTGCCTAGGTGGGATATGGCCCGTTGTTACGCTTTTTATTAAGTAACGTAAATAAAAGTACTGGCTCCTAGGGGCCACAACCTGCCTAGTCTAGGGAAATTTAACCTATTAACCAAAATAAACCAACCAATTATGAAGCATTAATTAAATGGTTAATACTGATGTTTATTATAAGGGCACAAAAACTAAATACAGTAGACTGTCGTTCAACACGGTTTTGTGTGGTACGTTTTGATTATTGCACTATTGAAGAATTGCGGCATATTTTTGTATAACACTTCGTAAAATTAACTTAACACGGTTCAGTTTGCGGGAGGAGAAAAAATTTGGAGCGCGCATCCACCCCAGACACTCCCACCACCACCCCAACACTCCAGGCACCCCCATCCCAGCATTCGTTCATAGTGTCCAGTTCCATTGTGTTAGGAACTACAGTGGAACCCTGAGTTTCGGCCGTAATCCGTTCCAGGAGTTAGGCCTAAAGTTGAAACGGCCTAAAGTCGAAATGGCCTAAAGTCGAAGCAATATTTCCCATAAGAAATAATGTAAATCCAATTAATCCGTTCGTGCTGTCAGGAGGCATGGCAAAATATTACTTCAATATGACGCTATTATCAACTCTACGGCTTATTTATCTATCACAATTCATCTAATATGACATAATAAACAATATATAAATAACATAAAAATCTGATATACACTCTAGAATGAATAAAATATGTATGTCATTACGTATGTGGTGGCAGGCATTCTTGCTCCAGACGTGTTAGTATAAGAGAAAACAGAGTATGTAATGCTAACTGCATTAGATCACTTTTTTCATAAGAAAACCATAATGTACAAATGAACTGGTGTATGTACACCTCTTACATACCTTGCAGAAGATAGGCAGAGCGGCTTATGCTGCCAGGAGTTTATTTCGTTTCGTCCTTTTTCTATCATTTAATCGCTTAATTGCTACACTTTGTCACTGAACTTAACTGCTTTAAACTCCACAACTTGCTCCTGTGCTAGCATGCAGGAACACACAATTATATAATTAACACACTACGTAACATATAAACATATAAATTAACATAAATATGAGACATTTTTCCAGTCGGCTTCACGGAGTGAACAAAAACCATTCATGTCCGGGCTGGTAACAACAACTGGTTTGTTTACAAAACTCGCGAACCTTCTACACTCATGTACTCCACCAATGCCTCAACAACTAACTCATCCACTGCCTCGACAACTGCCTCCATTATTGCCTCCAATACTAACTCAACCACTAACTCCACCACTGCCTCGCAACATCAGCTTCCTTGATTCCTTTTCTCTTCGCCAGGATAGAAGTGATTGTTGATTTGTTTTTGCCATACATCCTGGCAAGCTCGCCCACACGTAAGCCAAATTTGTATTTTTCTACAATTTCTTTTTTCACTTCTATGGTGTTTCTCACTTTCTTTACCAAAGGGTTGCCACTAGGATGTTTCTTTGGGCCCATGGTGGTTTATTTCACAGTCACAATCAATAAACAAGCACTAAACACAATGAATTTATTCTGAAATGTTTGGATGAGCGTGCAGGGTAATGTTCACTCAAGGATAAACAAAGCTAGATTGGCTCACAACACCTGCGCGGGCAGGCGGACTGGTCTGGTATGCCGGCCGAAACACGGGGCACAGGGCAAAACTCGGGACAAAATTTAGCCGAAAAAAGCAGTCTAAACTCGAAGCGGCCGATACTCAGGGCGGCCGAAACTCGGGGTTCCACTGTAGCTCTGTTTGTGAATAGTACGTATTTTGATACTTTAATTGCCATATCTTGTATCTGCCAAGCAATCATGGCACCCAGTAGGCATACCAGTGTTGCTGAAAGTGCCAAGAAAAGGTATAAGCGTTTAAGTCTTAAGAGTTAATGAACAAAAAGGTGAGATATTAGACACGAGATAGCCTGAGGCCTTAATGAAGCGTCAGTTTGTACAATCAAAAAGAATGAGGTAAATATATACGAGTTTGTGTGATGAATAACTGACTAACTGACTTGACCGACTGACTTGACTTGACTGATTGACTTGACTGACTTTAAGTTAGACTTTTTCACTAAGGAGGACCCTGACAAATCTAGAAGCAGTGCTCTGAAACATTGTCTATTGCAGCTGATACCTTATTGTTAGCTGTATAATGTACTGCAGGGTAAAATAGAAAAGAAATCCATTACAGAATTTATGCACACTCCAGTACAACCATCGAATTCAGTACCAAAACCTCTACCATCCACCTCAGCCCAGTAGGGCCACAGCACAACTATCCACTCTCTTCACAATGATCGACAAACACCAGCACCCACAATTTAAGGTAAGAAATACTATTATTTCTGTTGCATTTGTAATCTTAAGCAGTAAAAACATAATATATCACGACAATGAACTACAATTAATTTTTTTTTTATTAACACATCGGCCGATTCCCACCAAGGCAGGGTGGCCTGAAAAAGAAAAACTTTCATCATCATTCACTCCATCACTGTCTTGCCAGAGAGGTGCTTTACACTACAGTTATAAAACTGCAACATTAACACCCCCTCCTTCAGAGTGCAGACACTGTACTTCCCATCTCCAGGACTCAAGTCCGGCCTGCCGGTTTCCCTGAATCCCTTCATAAATGTTACTTTGCTCACACTCCAACAGCACGTCAAGTATTAAAAACCATTTGTCTCCATTCACTCCTATCAAATACGCTCACACATGCTTGCTGGAAGTCCAAGCCCCTCGCAAACAAAACCTCCTTTACCCCCCTCCCTCCAACCTTTCCTAGGCTGACCCCTACCCCGCCTTCCCTCCACTACAGATTTATACACTCTCGAAGTCATTCTGTCTCGTTCCATTCTCTCTACATGTCCGAACCACCTCAACAACCCCTCCTCAGCTCTCTGGATAATAGTTTTGGTAATCCCGCACCTCCTCCTAATTTCCAAACTCCGAATTCTCTGCATTATATTCACACCACACATTGACCTCAGACATGACATCTCCACTGCCTCCAGCTTTCTCCTCATTGCAACATTCATCACCCATGCTTCACACCCATATAGTGTTGGTATAACTATACTCTCATACATTCCCCTCTTTACTTCCATGGACAAGGTTCTTTGTCTCCAAAGACTCCGAAGTGCTCCACTCACCCTTTTCCCCTCATCAATTCTATGATTCACCTCATCCTTCATAGACCCATCTGCTGAGAAGTCCACTACCAAATATCTGAATACATTCACCTCCTCCATACTCTCTCCCTCCAATCTGATATCCAATCTTTCGTCACCTAATCTTTTTGTTATCCTCATCACCTTACTCTTTCCTATATTCACTTTCAATTTTCTTTTTTTACACACCCTACCAAATTCATCCACCAACCTCTGCAACTTCTCTTCAGAATCTCCCAAAAGCACAGTGTCATCAGCAAAAAGCAACTGTGACAACTCCCACTTTGTATTTGATTTTTTATCTTTTAACCCCACACCTCTTGCCAAGACCCTCGCATTCACTTCTCTTACAACCCCATTTATAAATATATTGAACAACCACGGTGGCATCACACATCCTTGTCTAAGGTCCACTTTTACTGGGAAATAGTCCCCCTCCCTCCTACACACTCTAACCTGAGCCTCACTATCCTCATAAAAACTCTTCACTGCTTTCAGTAACCTACCTCCTATTCCATACACCTGCAACATCTGCCACATTGCCCCCCTATCCACCCTATCATACGCCATTTCCAAATCCATAAAGGCCACAAAAACCTCTTTACCCTTATCCAAATACTGTTCACCTATATGTTTCACTGTAAACACTTGGTCTACACACCCCCTACCTTTCCTAAAGCCCCCTTGTTCATCTGCTATCCTGTTTTCTGTCTTACTCTTAATTCTTTCAATAATAACTCTACCATACACCTTACCAGATACACTCAACAGACTTATTCCCCTATAATTTTTGCACTATCTTTTGTCCCCTTTGCCTTTATACAAAGGAACAATACATGCTCTCTGCCAATCCCTAGGTACCTTACCCTTTTCCATATATTTATTAAATAATAGCACCAACCACTCCAAAACTATAGCCCCACCTGCTTTTAACATTTCTATCTTTATCCCATCAATCCCAGCTGCCTTACCCCCTTTCATTCTACCCACTGCCTCACGAACTTCCCCCACACTCACAATTGGCTCTTCCACACTCCTACAAGATGTTATTCCTCCTTGCCCTATATACGAAATCACAGCTTCCCTGTCTTCATCAACATTTAACAACTCCTCAAAATATTGCCTCCATCTTCCCGATACCTCTAACTCTCCATTTAATAACTCTCCTCTCCTATTTTTAACTGTCAAATCCATTTGTTCTCTAGGCTTCCTCAACTTATTAATCTCACTCCAAAACTTTTTCTTATTTTCAACAAAATTTGTTGATAACATCTCCCCCACTCTCTCATTTGCTCTCTTTTTACATTGCTTCACCACTCTCTTAACCTCTGTTTTTCTCTCCATATACTCTTCCCTCCTTGCATCAATTAAATATTCACTTTTATTTTTGTAAGAGCTGTTGATCTAAAAAAAGTTTTGGCTTTTTGGGGGCTTCCAGGAACGTAACCATATTTTTCCCACAAGTTCTTCAGTTTGTATAACACAGTTTTAACTACCACAGCGTTTTCAGGAACGTAACCACCGTGTTAACCCTTAAACTGTCCAAACGTAGATCTACGTTTACTCGCGTACTGTCCAATATTTTGAGAAAAATAAATTGTTCTTTTGTTAAAATGAAGAGTGCATTTGTTTGTCATTCCCAAATTTTGTAATACTGACACACTGGGTGCACAGACCCATTCTCTAATCTCTAGGCAACTCAGGCTTATCGTGGCAAGGTTAAAAGATTTGAAAACGTGATCTACGTTCGGGCAGTACGCGAGTAAACGTATATCTACGTGTGGACATTTAAGGGTTAAACGCGATTTTGTATATATAAAAATATAACTATAGTGGTACCTCGGTATACGTCCTGTTTGGACGCAAAAAATTTTGCACATTAAGGGCCAAAAAATTTGGAATTCATTACCAGTGAAAACAAAAGGAACCCTGTCTGTACACCAATTCAAGACTCTTCTTAAAAAACCACCTACTAACCCAAAACTAAATACTCAGTACTTAATTTTACCTACAAAGATACCAAATCACTCTCCACCACCTCAAAATATGATTGCTCACTGTGTTACTCCCCTAGCCTCAGAACCTCAAAAAGCAAATGCTCAATGTACAATAAATTCTCATATTTTAACCTAATGCAAATGTTGAATAACATACAGTGGACCCTCGCTATTCGAACACTCCAAACTCGCCCTTTTATGTAAGTTTATTATTGTAAGTGCTTTTATAAATGTATTTTTGGGGGTCTGAAATGAACTAATTTAATTTACATCATTCCTTATGGGAATAAATTCGTTTGGTAACAGCACTTGAACAGCATTCTGGAATGAAGAATGTTTGAATAGCGAGGGTCCACTGTATATGTATTTAATAGATATACAGTGGACCCCCGGCTAACAATCAAAATTCATTGCAGAAGCCTGCTCAAGTGCCATTACCGAACGAATTTACTTCCTTAAGAAATAATGTCATGTAGGTTAGTCTATTTCAGACCCCCCAAAAATACACTTCCACAATCACTTACAATATTATACTTACATAATTGTACGACTTCCTGGGTGATCTTTAGCCGGGGGTCAACTGTATTTGGAGCATCCACTGTCCACAGCCCATTTGAAAAGTTATGGTCCTGTGGTCCATGAAATCCAGGAGGCTGTTATTCGAGCCTCGAGTGTCTGGTCCCACTACCAGATGACATTGGACACATTTTTTAAACCTACAACGCAGTCGCCGATGGCAAAATGATGGTACGGATGTGCATTTTTTCCCTCTCATGTATCCAGAAACTCTGTTTCCGATCCGGTCTCTGCCCATATAGTTTGGATATGAGAGGTTACACTGTATAGATATACATACACGTGTGTGCCTACACTGTTAAATCACAATGACTACAAAGCATGTGGAGATCATCACAATGGACTGTAAACTAAATATATGTGACTGTTATGCAGGTTTCTGCATGACATTTAAATATACGTAATATATAGCTATTGGAGAAGTGTGCCATAAATTTCAGGTAATTAGGAAAAACAGTAATAATAATGTATAACCTTTAGATAAATGTAAATGATAATTTTAGAAATATGCTGTGCTTTTGGTGAATACTGTAAAGTAAGTTTAAGCGGTGAAATAGAGAAATCCAGCTAGGGATTTATTTTCCAAATGTTTGTGGTGAGGGTGGCGGCGTCCGCGTGGGTTACACATGGCGCGGCATGGATAGCGGCTGGCGAGACGGAGCCTGGGTTCAGCTAAGTTTGTGATGTTGTATTCCCTTTTGGTGTAGCTAACTCAAGCCATAGGCTCTTTTAATGGTGTACCAGTACACACCCTGGGCTCGGACATGGTCGGGACCCGAAAGGACGAGTGTGAACTGAAGAAATAGGAGGAGATGTGTTCTGGAGGATGGGAGTGGTGGCTGGGCTGACCGCTTGGTGAATTGTTTTGTTTTTGAAGTGACCACCCGGCCGCCTTCTCCGTCCTGTACTGTTTTTGTGGGGGTTTGGCTAATTGATATGTTAAGAGGCGTGTTTGGACTGTATATAGTTTAATATAAGTAAATAAATGTATATTTTCTTAAAAAAAAAAAAAAAAAGGAAAGCTATGATTGGGTTGGTGTGGAAACTGATGGTGGATACCGTCCCTGAAGATAATGTACACTGGAAAATTGTACAAGATGGTGGAAGCATTGGACCTACTGAAAGAAGGGTTGTAGTTGTGGCTCAGCCGTGGTGGGTCTTTGCGAAGGAGTTTTGGGATGCTGAAAATGGGGGCCAGGTGAATCCCCATGAGGTAAATGTGGCTGTGCACAGTCATCCTGTGTGGGGCAACATAAACTTGTGGGAAGAAACCTGCCGTGATGAAGATGTGAATTTTTTTATCTTTTCAATGTACTTAGCGAGAGTCAGTGGACGTTGCCTTTCAAGGGTCTCACACTCGATGACCCTCTCAGCAGGTTCACTGACTGCCGCAAAGTAAAATTGCTAACTAATGTTCGAGGGTTTCCTCTTATGAATAATTTGGTTGATGTACTAGACACAACAGTTGTGAGTTTGTGGCGTCATTATATGATTCTTATGACTCTATGTGCCAAGGACACACCCATAATTGTAATTTTAATATCTTTGTATACGAACCTTTTGTATGACATTAACCCTCATGATCTTTTCTTTGTAAAGATGAGTCACCCACCCTGGGTTTTGCAAAATGTTATGAGGGTTGGGGCAGTCTTGTTGCAGGGTAGAGCGGGGCAAGTAATGCCAGTCAGCTACTTAACAGAGAAATGTAACAGACACCAAGGACGCTATGCCACCATAGCACAGGAAGCTCTGGTTTTAGTTCTGGGAGTGCTAACTTTCTTTTCTGTTTATGTAACAGGGTCTCTGCATCCTGTTATGGTCTCTAGTGACTACAATCCAGTACGTTTCCTTCACTTAATGAGGAACCACCCTCAGAGCCTCACTAGGTGGGCCTTGTTATTACAACTTCTAAACCTGGTGACTCATTACGTGAAGGGAATGGAGAATGTGGTTGCTGATCAAGTGTTTTGTGTGTAAATAGTGTACACCATGTAGTGTATAGATCACTTATCTGTTCTTGTTTTGCAGTGATTTGCGGTAGACGAGTAGATGGAACCTTGGACCACCAAAAAGGAGAAATGCAGGTTGAGCGGAGTTGGAGGTATCAGAACGCCCTATTGTGTGTTTTGGGGGTAGTCACATAAGGTGCCATACCTAGGTAAGGTATGCTCCGTTTTTTTTAGGTGCTGGCTGGTACGCCTCACCTGTGTTTTTTTAGGTGCTGGCTGGTATGCCTCACCTGTGTTTTATGTTGGTATAGGGGCTGTTGGACCTAATGTTTTGGGTGAACGTGGGGCTGGCGGTGATGCCCCCCACTTTTTTGGGTCATATCAAATGATCCGGGGTTTTTTTTTGCTTCTCCAGGACTTTTAAATTTTTTTTTGGATCACCACTGGGGTGACTCCAGGGTCCTTGGAATGACATGTAGGTGCTGGCCTGGTAGGTCCACCTTTGAGAGGGGTCTTTGGTGATGACTCCAGTGTTTATGGCCACAGTCCCGCCAACAAAATTTATGTGACTATTCACCTGGTTTTTGGGGCCTGATATTTTTCTCCTCTCCCATGCTCTCCTGTTTCTCGTAGAGGTGTGTCATGGGGAACCAGTTTTGTTTATTAAAAAATTGCTGTGAGATGGGGGTGGTTATGTGATCTTTCTTTCTACATAGAATTTAATAAGAATTTTTTTTCTCTCTTTTCACTACTCTTTGATAGTGTTCCTGTTTCAAGCATTGGTGGTGTCATACATACTTTAAATCTGTCTTACAGCATTACTAACATGTGTCAAGATAGATGGGAAATCAATAGGTGTGATACTTAGCTCTTGTGTTTGTTATTAAATGGCACTTCTCAGGGTAGTATGTACAATGTTCACTCTTTACATTATTATCATGTTTATTGTCATTTAGTAAAACGCATCAACGCCAGTGTGTGGCCACCGCTGTGTTGTGATGGTGCCTTTTCCTAACATAGTTTTGTCAAAGCGTGACTGTGGGCTCGTTTGGCATAGAACTTGATCACTTTTATGTTAGGCGAGTTTCACATGTCCGCAATCTTATAGCCTCAGACTATTAAAGTAATTTTACATATGAGCAGTGCCAAAAAGTCTATGATTGTGTGACTAATTCTCCAGTTATAATGTTTATGTTTATTTCCTTTTTTTTTCCCCTTTTTGCCTAGCGGTGTCCGTGTGGACCCCACTAGCAGAGTGAGACCTATGGTCTAGGGGTGGGGGTGTTATGCAGGTTTCTGCATGACATTTAAATATACGTAATATATAGCTATTGGAGAAGTGTGCCATAAATTTCAGGTAATTAGGAAAACAGTAATAATAATGTATAACCTTTAGATAAATGTAAATGATAATTTTAGAAATATGCTGTGCTTTTGGTGAATACTGTAAAGTAAGTTTAAGCGGTGAAATAGAGAAATCCAGCTAGGGATTTATTTTCCAAATGTTTGTGGTGAGGGTGGCGGCGTCCGCGTGGGTTACACATGGCGCGGCATGGATAGCGGCTGGCGAGACGGAGCCTGGGTTCAGCTAAGTTTGTGATGTTGTATTCCCTTTTGGTGTAGCTAACTCAAGCCATAGGCTCTTTTATGGTGTACCAGTACACACCCTGGGCTCGGACATGGTCGGGACCCGAAAGGACGAGTGTGAACTGAAGAAATAGGAGGAGATGTGTTCTGGAGGATGGGAGTGGTGGCTGGGCTGACCGCTTGGTGAATTGTTTTGTTTTGAAGTGACCACCCGGCCGCCTTCTCCGTCCTGTACTGTTTTTGTGGGGGTTTGGCTAATTGATATGTTAAGAGGCGTGTTTGGACTGTATATAGTTTAATATAAGTAAATAAATGTATATTTTCTTACCTAGGAATTTTTGTGTGGAACCTTCTGATACCCTAACCCAGTGGAGCACTAAACCACACTGGTAATACCAGCTTTGTTTATGGGGATAGACCTGGAAGGCCTAGTTTTACAGGTGTTTTGTGTAACTTTTACCCTTTGCCCTTAGACAAGGCATTAGGCCTCAAATAAACCCCAATTTCTGCGTAACAGTGACTATGTGTGGCTATCAAATTGAAGTGCTCTGTTCCCCTACAATTTACTGTAATAGTAAAATATAATCTCAAGCAAAAAGAAATAATCTAGAAAACTTACATGCATCTTGTGGTTCTTTAACTTGGATAATGCCCTTGCAGCATCCTGACGTCTGTTCATACATATGAATGCACATCCACGAGGAGGAATTAAGTCAATAGAGACTATGTCTCCATACTCTCCAAAAGTATCAGACAGCTCTTCTTGGTGAACAAGCTGTAGGAAAAAAACAATAATTTTATATATCAGCCAAAGGAACTATTAAATGTTGATAAAGAGAAGGGAAGCAAGGGGCTAATAACCCTTTCTCCTGTATGTATTACTAAATTTAAAAAAAGAAACTCATTTTTCGGGGCAAGCCTGCCCTGGTGGGATACGGCTGGATTGTTGGAAGAAGAAGAAGAGGGAGGCAGTAATTTCATGCATTGGCCAGGCAGGTATAACATCTTTTAGGAGTGAAGAAGAGCCGGATGTGAGTGTGGGGGAGGTACATGAGGAACTCCATAGAATGAAAAGGGGTAAAGCAGCTGGAACTAATGGAATCTTGACAGAAATGTTAAAAACAGGGGGATATAGTTTTGGAGTGGGTGATACTTCTGTTCAACAAAAGTATGAAAGAGGAGAAGGTACCTAGGGATTGGCAGAGAGCATGTATAATTCCTTTATATAAAGGAAAGCGAAAAAGAGATTAAAAATTATAGGGGAAGAAGTTTACTGAGTATACCACGTAAAGTGTATGGTAGGGTTATTATTGAAAGAATTAGAGGTAAAACAGAGAGAATGACTGCAGATGAACAAGGAGGCTTTAAAATGGTTACAGGATGTGTAGATCAAGTGTTTACATTGAAACATATAAGTGAACAATATTTAGATAAAGGTAGAGAGGTTTTCATTGCATTTATGGGTTTAGAAAAAAAATATGATAGGGTGGATAGGGGAGCAATGTGGCAGATGTTGCAAGTGTATGGAATAGGTAGTAAGTTACTAAATGCTGTGAAGAGTTTTTATGAGGATAGTGAGGCTCAGGTTAGGGTGTATAGGAGAGAGTGAGATTACTTCCCAGTAAAAGTAGGTCTTAGACAGGGATGTGTAATGTCACCATGGTTGTTTAATTAACATATTTATAGAGGGGTTGTTGAGGTACTTTGGTCATTTAGAGAGAATGGATCAAAGTAGAATGACTTGGAGAGCATATAAATCTGTAGGGGAAGGAAGGAGGGGTAGGGGTCATCCTCAAAAGGTTGGAGGGAGGGGGTAAAGGAGGTTTTGTAGGCGAGGGGCTTGGACTTCTAGCAAGCGTGTGTGAGCATGTTAGATAAGAGTGAATGGAGACGAATGGTTTTTGGGATCTGATGAGCTGTTGGAGTGTGAGCAGGGTAATATTTAGTGAAGGGATTCAGGGAAACCGGTTATTATAGATTTAGCCGGACTTGAGTCCTCGAAATGGGAAGTACAATGCCTGCACTTTAACCCTTAAACTGTCCAAACGTAGATCTACGTTTTTGTGGGCAGTGCTCTGACCTTGATTTTCCCCATAAGAAAGCATGTAAAAAAACATAGATCTACATTTGGAGTGCTACGCAAGCAAACATGGATCTATGTTTGGACAGTTTAAGGGTTAAAGGAGAGGTCTGGGATAGTGACAGTTTGGAGGGACTATTCTAAACTGTAGTATCTAAGTGCCTCTGCAAAGACAAGTGATTATGTATGAGTGAGGTGAAAGTGTTGAATGATAATGAAAGTATTTTCTTTTTGGGGATTTTCTTTGTTTTTGGGTCACCCTGCCTCGGTGGGAGACGGCCGACTTGTTAAAAAAAAAATTATAGATGGGGTTGTAAAAGAAGTACAGTGGTACCTCGGTTTACGATATTTTTTCGTTCCAGAATGCTGTTCAAGTGCTATTACCAAACGAATTTATCCCCATAAGGAATAATGTAAAATAGACTAGTCCTTTTAGACCCCCAAAAATACACTTACAAAAGCATTTAAAAAATAAACTTACATAAAAGGGTGATTTTGGGGACCATCGTAAAACCGAGGTACCACTGTAAATGCTTGGGTGTTGGGGAGCAGGGGTGGGATTAAATTATGGGGAATCAAATACAAAAAGGGAGTTGACACAGTTACTTTTTGCTGATGATACTGTGCTTTAGGGAGATTCTAAAGAAAAGTTGCAAAGGTTAGTGGATGAGTTTGGGTGTGTACAGGTAGAAAGTTAAAAATGAACATAGATAAGATTAAGGTGATGAGGGGTATCAAATGATTTAGATAAAAAAAGTTGGATATCACATTGGAGGGAGGGAGTATGGAAGTGAATGTTTTCAGATACAGTGGTACCTTGAGTTACGATGGTCCCCAAAAATCGCCCTTTTATGTAAGTTTATTTTTTTAAATGCTTTTGTAAGTATATTTTTGGGGGTGTAAAAGGACTAGTTTATTTCACATTATTCCTTATGGGGATAAATTCGTTTGGTAATGGCACTTGAACAGCATTCTCGAACGAAAAAATATCGTAACTCGAGGTACCACTGTATTTGGGAGTTGACTTGTCAGCAGATGGGTTTATGAAGGATAAGGTTAACCACAGAATTGATGAAGGAAAAAAGGTGAGTGGTGCATGGAGGTATCTGGAGACAAAAAACGTTATCCATGGAGGCAAGAAGGGAATGTACGAAAGTGTATAGTGGTGCCAACACTCTTATATAGGTGTGAAGCATGGGTCATAAATGCTGCAGTGAGGAGGCGGTTGGAGGCAGTGGAGATGTCCTGTATAAGGGCAATGTGTGGTGTAAATAATATGCTGAGAATTAGTAGTGTGGAAATTAGGAGGAAGTGTGGAGTTACTAAAAGTATTAGTCAGAGGGCTGAAGAGGTGCTGATGAGGTGGTTTGGTCATTTAGAGAGAATGGAACAAAGTAGAATGACTTGGAAAGTGTATAAATCTGGAGGGGAAGGAAGACTGGGTACGGGTCGTCCCCAAAAAGGTTGGAGGGAGGGGGTAAAGAAGGTTTTGTGGGCGTGGGGTTTAGACTCTCAGCAAGCGTGCGTGAATGTGTTAGATAGGAGTGAATGGAAACAAATGATTTTTGTAACCTGACTAGCTGTTGGAGTGTGAGCAAGGTAATATTTTGTGAAGGGATTTAGGAAAACCTGTTAGCCGGTCTCAAGGCCTGGAAATGGGAAGTACAATGCCTGCAATTTAAAGGGGGGGTTTGGGATATTGACAGTTTGGAGGGACATCTAAACTGTCATATCTAAGAACCTCTGCAAAGACAGTGATTATATATGAGTGATGGTGAAAGTGTTCAATGATGAAAGTTTTTTTTTCTCTCTTTCTTTTTGGGCCAACCTGCCTTGGTGGGAAACGACCGATGTGTTTAAAAAAAATCACAAGGACCTCCCTTGGAAGTAAGTCACTATGTCTGACTTTTTTTGGGTTATCATAGGTTCTGTACACATATGCTGCTATGTATGATAATCTATGTAACTGTATTTGTGTATACCTGAATAAACTTACTTACCTAATATTTGTGTAAGAACAAAGATTGGCTATATGTATATCACAAGATCTACTATGAACTATAATTATCAAAACAAAAACTATGCAAATTAAAAAAATAAAAGAGAAAAAATTTAAATTGGCAGCTTTTCTGTAAGCAGCAGGACTCCATGTTGCTGTCAGGTGAGCATCGAATGCCAACTTAGCTGCCTTATATCTCGATAGGTACTGGTTAAAAAAAAATTTTTTTTTTTTTTTTTTGGTCTTTTTGCACACAGAAAATTGCCCTCTTTGTTAAAAAAGAATTCAAAATATTCGGAGTGTTAGCAGTAAAAACATAGATCCACGTTTGGGTTAAAGGGTTCATTCAAATAGTAAACAAAACACTCAAATGGGACACACAAATTTTAACTAAAATTAATAAATGCCAATAATAATTTTTTACCTTTGATAAGTGGCCAACCCATAATGTTGTGGAACAGACACTCAAATGCTCCTTCTTAGCAGGCGGAAGCCCTCGCTTCCTCCGCTCTTTCTCTTTTTCGCGCTCCTTCTCTCTTACACGCTCCTTCTCTGGATCAAGTTTTTCCTTTTCTCGCTCCTTCTCACGTTCCCTATCACGATCTTTATCTCTGTCTCGATCTCTTCTATCACGTTCTCTATCTCTGTCTCTTTCTCTTGACCGAGATCTGTTTGAAATAAATGCATATATGTAACATTGCTACCTCATGATATATTTGCACTCAATAAATTAAAAACAATCAATATGCAAATAAAAAACAAAGAAGGTCAGTTGCACTGAAGCAGTAAGCAAACAAAAATATATACAAAGTAATCAATACAAAACTAGTATTCAAATAACATACAAGAAACTAAAAAAACAAACTTTAACAAAAAGCAACCATGGCTATACAAACAAAAGAAGTCAATTTCATTAATTTAAGAAAGATATATACTACAGATATTTTTTTTTAAACACGTTGGCCTCTTCCCACCAAGGCAGTGTGACCTAAAAAGAAAGAAAAACTTTCATCATCATTCATCACTTTCACCATCACTGTCTTTGCAGAGGCACTCAGATACGACAGTTTAGACGTCCCTCCAAACTGCCAACATCCTAAACCCCTCCTTTAACCCTTTGACTGTCGCAATGAGTGCTCTCCTGTTGTCTCAAAATATTCGAAAAAAAAAAAAATTCTTATCAAAATGTTAAGATTATTTTTCTGATTGTTTTCATCCTTTCTTCCTTCATTCCTTCCTTCCTTCCTTTCTTACTTATTTCCTTCCTTCCTCTCATCTCTTCCTTCCTGCCTTCCTTCATTCCTTCCTTTTTTTCTTCCTTTCTTACTTCTTTTGTTCCTTCCTTCCTCTCATCCCTCCTTCCTTTCTTTCTTCCTTTCTTCTTTCCTTCCTATCCTCCTTCCTTCCTCTCATTCCTTTTATCTCTTCTTTCATTCCTTTCATCTCTTCTTTCCTTCCTTTCTTCCTCTCATCTCTTCTTTCCTTCCTCTCATCTCTTCCCTTTTTCCTTACTTTCTTTCTTTCTTCCTTCTTCCTGGTATCCTGGGCATTGCTTTCGGTCACAAACTCCTCAAAACCATGAAATTCATCTTCAGAGACACTTCCATCTGTGTTAGAGCTATCACTGGGGAAGAGAAGAGTCCCAGATTCGCCGGGGAGTCAGGTATTTCTTACCGCTAGGCATGCTGAACATGGACTACTGAAATGGCTTTCCCACAATGCACCACTGGCTGCCCGATTTTTTTTATACTGCACACACTGACCACACAGACCCATTCTCTCACATGTGGGCCTACCAGCTTTCTCCTGCTTGATTTGAGGCCGCTAGAATTTAGGCGCATAGATACGTCTGAAACAGTGGCTCGTAAGACGTATATATACGACCGAAACAGTCAAAGGGTTAAAATGCAGGCATTGTACTTCCCATTTCCAGGAATCAAGTCCGGCTAACTGGTTTCCCTGAATCCCTTCACTAAATATTACCCTGATCACACTTCAACAGCTCGTCAGGTCCCAAAAACCATTCATCTCCATTCATTCCTATCTAAAAACGCTCACACATGCTTGTTGGAAGTCCAAGCCCCTAGCCCACAAAACCTCCTTTGCCCCCTCCATCCAACCTTTTTGGGGACAACCCCTACCATGCCTTTCTTCCCCAACAGATTTATATGCTCTCCAAGTCATTCTTTGTTCCATTCTCTCTAAATGACCAAACCACCTCAACAGCCCCTCTTCAGCCCTCTGACTAATACTTTTACTAACTCCACCCCTCCTCCTAATTTCCACACTATGAATTCTGTGCATAATATTTACACCACACATTGCCCTTAGACACGACATCTCCACTGCCTCCAGCCGCCTCCTCGCTGCAGCATTTACAACCCATGCTTCACACCCACATAAGTGTGTTGGTACTACTATACTCTCGTACATTCCCTTCTTTGCCTCCATGGATAACGTTTTGTGTCCACAGATACCTCAACGCACCACTCACCTTTTTTTTCCTTCATCAATTCTATTTATGTATGTATATGGAAAAAATTTTCATCATGAATTTTGTACAGTAATACTCTGACAAATAAAAAACAGAAATATTGTAAGTAATCTTCAAACAAATGCAGAGGAGCAAAGAATAGTATTTCAGGAATATTCTGTGGCTGACTTTCATTAGAGTTCAATACAATTGCCAGCTGTGAATACAACTTCATGGTATCAAAGCACAAATTAGCACAAATCCACAGCCAATATTAATGAACACACACAACCAAAAACATGCAAGACAAAATCTGCTACAAAAGCAGTTAAAAAAAAGGTGGGAGATTAATGAAGAATATAAATATGCAGACATATAAAGCTCCACAACAGCTGACCTCCTCCTGCGTGACCTAGAGGACGACCTGCGACCCCTGGAACGTGATCGTGACCTTCGATGTCTGGATCTGGACCTGGATCGTGAATGGGATCGAGAGCGTCTTCTACGTCGTGACCGGCTTCTAGACCGAGACCGGCTACGCTGACGTCTTTCAGGATCAAGATCCTCATGGTGACTGGAATTAAGAAATATATACGTGTCGGTATGCAACAGTAAAAAAATTCCACTTATCTACGATTTCAAAAGATTAGAAGCGCACACAAATTCTAAATTTTCATCACTAACATATGTACTAGCCAGACTTTGTGAAGACATACAAACACACAATATGCTGCCCACTCAACGGATGGCATAACAACATGCCCCTTTTCTATGGCCATGTTGACTACCGGTTTACAATATATTTTAAGTATTATGTATTATATATCAATGGCTGGTAGCCACTATCCACATAAGATCTGAATTATAATTTACCTCCTCCCTCAAACCTTCCTGGGATGATCTCTACCCCTCCTTCCCTTCACCCCAGATTTATATATCCTCCCTCTTAGTTATCCTATCTTGCTCAATTCTTCCTAAATGTTCAAACAGCCTCAACAACTTCTCAGCCCTCTGAATTATACTTTTTTGTAACCCCACACCTTGCTATAAGCTCCAAGCCCCAAAATTTCTGCATAACATTCACTCCACACATTCCTTCAAACATAACATCTCCACAGCCTCCATCTTCCTCCTTGTATACCATACTGATTTTCTTTTTTCAATATGTTGGCCGTCTCCCACCGAAGCAGAGCGACTCAAAAAAGAAATACTTTCACCATCATTCAGCACCTTCACCTATATAGGTAGTAGGATGATAGACAGCAACCACCCAGGGTCACGTACTACTGGCATGCCAAATGAGTTTAAGACAGAAACCTGTATTTTGTTTAACACGATGGTAGAAGGGCTGATATCTTTTTTCAGTCTCATAAACCACGAGATAACAGGTATATCATGTTACTTTTACTTACAATTAGAACACACTACACATGCATGTATACACACATCAGAGTTTTCCTTGATTTTTTCTTAATATTTCTTCTTCTTATTATTTCCTTTCATCTCCATGGGGAAGTAGAATAAGAATCTTTCCTTCATAAGCCAAGCATGTTGTAAAAGTCAACTAAAATGCCAGGAGCAATGGGCTAGTAACCCCTTCTCCTGTATAGCTTACTAAAAATAAAAATAAAACCATACTGATTTTTTTTAACACGTCAACATCTCACACCAAGGCAGAGAGACACCAAAAAAAAAAAAAAAAAACACTTTCACCATCATTCAAACATGATCACTGTCTTTGCAGAGCTGCCTAGATATGAGTTTAGACGTCACCCCAAACAGCCAATGTTTAGAAAATATTCAGGGACATATTCAATTGAACTTGCAGAATGTGCATTCACGCCCTGTTTGTTTATGATGGTTGGCCTCTGAAAAAAGGTCATTACATGAGTGCCAACTAGTTGTTGAGCAAGTCAGTTTTTTTCAGCTGTTATTTGAAATTTCATTCAGAGAACGCTTCATTAAGCTAAAGTTCACAGTACTGATGCTGCAGATGAAAAATATCATAAAACCATGAGATAACACTGTGAAGGATACCTGTGTATCAATACTTACTTGTAAATATCATCAATGGTATGTGCATAATGTATAAAGGTGCTGGACAATAAAGTTCAAGGCACAGTTCATGGGAGAAAAAAATTACTTGTACATATACAGTAAGGCCCACTTATACAGCAGGTTAGGTTCCAGGCTACTGCCAGAAAGCGAACATCGCCGGAAAGCAAAACGCCATTTTTTCCACTTACAAATGCATATAAATGCCTCTGGACCCCAGGGTCCAGAGGCCAAATTTCAAAGTGTGCACCAGGGTCCAAGAATTTTCAAAAAAAAAAATTTTGTTATTTTTTCTTATGAAATGGTAGAGAATCCTTTTCTGAAGGTAATAAAACAAAAAGTACGAAATTTGATGGAAAATTGACGAAATTATGCTCTCGTGAATTTTGATGTGTCAGTGATATTTACGCATTGGCGATTTTGCCAACTTGGACTCCCATTTTAGGCCAATTACATTATTCCAGTCGACCAAATTCTTAGCTATTTCTCTAGTATTACTTCTATTGATTGAGCACAAGAAATCGCCCAGTTAATTATTTCAACTACAAAACAAAGTGATCGGAAATTGGTAACTTAGCCAATTTAACACAAAGTTCAAAATATTCAAATTTCAAAATAGGGTGCAGAATAAACAATGCAGGCATTCCTGGCACTAAACTAACATTTCCTTTGTTCATTAGTTACGTTTTCAGTCTTTACAAATGAATTCCATTTTTATTTTATATTCACATAATGAATTTTTATTCAAACCAAAAAATGGAAGATTTACTGTTACGCAATATTGTAATAATTGTATAAATAATATCACCACATTTATGAACGTATATCAGACCCACCAGCTGGTGCGTATTAGACGTGTGAGGTCATTTGTTTACTCTTGAACATCGACAAAAATTTAACATTTCCGCTACTTTGAGCTCAGTTTCAAGCCATTTCCAGTAATAAAACCAATCAAAATCATCTCTATATATGTAATATATCTTCCATTCTATCAAATGAGACCAAGAAATTGCAAATACAACTATAAAAAGCATACGAAAAAACACTGCAAAGTCGCTGTTTCAATAAAAAATTACGGTCTCTTGTTTTTTTTTCTCATTATGTACTGTGTGCTGCAGGATTTGTTTTATGTGGTGCACACTTACCACATAGATGTATTCTCTCATATCTAGGCCCAAATTTACCGCTCACAGCTTATCTGAGTGAGCTAAGCTCATGGCGTACAACTACGGTTTGGACCCTCAACTCAAAGCCGTAGAACTACGGCACGGACCCTGAAAGGGTTAAGTTAGCAATAGAACTAGACATTAAAAAACACAATAAAAAGTAAAATACATACACATATACACACACACATACACACACACATACACACAGTGGTCCCTCGGTTTTCGCCAAAAATTCGTTCCAGAATGCTGCTCAAGTGCCATTACCGAACGAATTTACTTCCTTAAGAAATAATGTCACGTAGGTTAGTCTATTTCAAGACCCCCAAAAATACACTTGCAACAGCACTTACGAAAATACACTTATATAAATGTTCGAGTTTGGAGATGCACGAAAACCGAAGTACCACTGTACATTCATTACTTACGTACCTTAAAATATTTGTAGTCTTAACCCTTTCGGGGTCGGTGCCGTACTAGTACGTTTTACGAGCAGGGCTTGGTGCCATACTAGTACGCCCAAATTCTAGCGGCCTCAATTTAAGCAGAAAACGTCTGGTAGGCATACATATGAAAGAATGGGTCTGAGTGGTCAGTGTGTGCAGTATAAAAAAAATCCTGCAGTACACATTGCATAATGAGAGAAAAAACTCTGACCGTTTTTTTTATTAAAACAGCGACTTTACAGTCGATTTTCATATGGTATTTATTGATGTATTCTCGTTTTCTTGGTCTCATTTGATAGAATGGAAGATACATTACAGAAATAGTGATGATTTTGATTGGTATGACAATGACAAGTACCTTGAAATTGAGCTCAATGTAGCGAAAATGTTCGATTTTTGACGATGTTCAAGAGTAAACAAATCACACCATGCATCCAATACACATCAACTGGTGAGTCTTATATTCATGCACAAGTGCTCTGATATTATTTATACCATTTTTACAATAATGCAATTGTATACATAACAGTAAATCTTCTATTTTCGTGAGAATAAAAATTCAAAATGGAAAGCAAAAGTAATGGAACAGGGGCCTGGAGACGTGGCTAATGAACAGAGAACATGTTATTTTAGTGCCAGGAATGTCTGCCTTGTTTACTCTGGACCCTATTTTGAAATTGGCATCATTTGAAATTTGTGTGAAATTGGAAAATTGCCATTTTCTGACCACTATTTTGGGTAGATGAAATTGGTAAATAGGCAGTTTCTTCTACTCATTCGATAGAAGAAATGGAGTTCTAGCAAAATAGCTATAATTTTAGGAGACTGAAACATTGGAATTTGTCGAAAATAGGGCTCGA
Organism: Cherax destructor; assembly: GCA_009830355.1. NCBI lineage: Eukaryota > Metazoa > Arthropoda > Malacostraca > Decapoda > Parastacidae > Cherax > Cherax destructor. Next base: position 47,650 of record WNWK01004439.1, on the reverse strand, counting down.
AGTGGGTGAAATCGCCGATGCATCAGTGTCATAGATACCGATAACTTCACGAAAGCATAATTTCGTTAGTTTTCGATCAAATTTCATAATTTTGCTGGCGTTATGATCGGAAAAAGATTCTCTATCATTTCATAAGAAAAAAATTCATTTTTTTTTTCCAAAAAATTTTCGACCCCAGGAACACTTTCCTGAGAAGGCCTGTCGACCCCCAAAGGGTTAATGTAGGGTGAGAGGTGAGTAGTACTTATGTGTAGGAAGTCAGGTAGCACTGGCTCCCCGTCCCAAACTTAATATAGTGGTCCCTCGACTAACGAAATTAATCCATTCCAGGAGCTATTTCTCAACACGAAACTTTCGTAATTCGAAACCTTATTTCCCATAAGAAATAATGTAAATACAATTAATCCGTTTCCACCCAAAAAATTTCACCAAAAATTCATTTTTTTAAAGAATAAATACTATAGTTTTACACACAGAAAACAATGAGAAATAAATATAAAGCACTAATTATAATGGACAAATGAACAGTTAAATAAGTTTTACCTTTATTGAAGACTCTTGTTGGCATATGAGAGAGTCGGGAGAGTTTGTTTGGAGGCAGGACAAGATAGTCCTTCAATATGACAATAATATCAACTCTACAGCTTATTTATCTAGCACAATTCATCTAATATGACATAATAAACAATATTAATAACATAGAAACATGATATAAACTCTAGAATGAATAAAAAATCCGAAATCTTATCTTAAGGACTGGTGGAGTGTGTTGTGTTGTTGTTGGGTATAAGGGCCACTGACCATAAGCCGTGGTGTGTGGCAGCAGCAGGCCATCAGCACTATTCACACAAAACAATGTGCATAATTTATAACTAAGAAACATTTACACTTTAATTTATAAATAAGAAATATTTACACTTTAATTTATAAATAAGAAATATTCACACTTATATAAATAAGAAATACTTTCACTTATACCTTGGAGATGGTGGCAGAGGACGGCGCTCTTCTCAGTGTCCCTATATAATCTCAAACAACATTGTAGAAGTTAAGTTTTGTGTGTCTCAGAAATGTTCAAGATATGTCAAAGTATTTTATCACTTAGTGATTTTAATGTGTACCTGCACGCCAGCACAGTGTAAGTACAGTGGACACTCGGTTTTCGTGTTTAATCCGTTCCAGAGGGATCAACTAAAACTGAAATCGTCGAAAACTGAAACAATTTTCCCCATAAGAAATAATGTAAATTCAATTAATTCGTTTCAGACACCCAGGAGTATTAACAAAAAATAATTTTTTAGAGATTAAATATAGATTTACATACAGAAAAGAATGACAAATAAATATAAAGCACTAATAACATGTATAAATGAACATTTAACATCACACTTACCTTTATTAGCGACTCTTGTTGGTGTATGGAAGATGGAGAGGAGAGTGGGAGGCGAGTTTATTGTTTGGAGGCACGACAAAATGCTTCAATTTGACACTAATATCAGCTCTACGGCTTATTTATCTATCACAATTCATCTATTATGACATAATAAACAATGTTAATAACATATAAGCATGATAGTATATACTCTAGAATGAATAAAATATGTCATTACGAATGTGAGGACTGGTGATAGTGTTATTGTTGTTGGGTTTATAAGGGCCACTGACCATAAGCCGTACATATAGTGGTGGTGGTGGTGGAGGCACAACCAGTATTCACATTGAAACAATGTACGTAATTTATAAATAAGAAATATTTACACTTTAATTTATAAATAAGAAATATTTACACTTATTTTGGAGGAGATGGTGGCAAAGGGCAGCTCTGGTCTCAGTGCCCCTATATTCCTCAAACAACAATGGAGGAGTTAAGTTGCGTGTCGTCATTTTTCTATAGCTTAATCACTTAACTTACTTGCTACACTGTTAGTGCTACACTTTATCGCTGGCTGCCGCTATAGCCTTTATCGACTCCACTTAGATACTTTGCTACGATTTCTTTCTTTAATTCTATGGTGTTCCTCACTTTCTTTACCAAAGGACTGGCACTAGAAGCTTTCTTTAGGCCCATGGTGGCTTATTTAGCAGTAATTTGAAATCACCATATTAGCAGAACACCATAAGGCAAAACACCGTAAAGCAGGGCCCTACTGTATGTACCAGCCATAAATTAAGAAAAAAAAATAAACCTACATTTCTTTAACATCATCGCTGTCATCTGAATGTTCTCCTTCTTCTCGTGGACTTTTGGGTTTATCAGGAGGAGGGTGAATTTGAGCATAATCTAAAGTAGGAGGTGGAACAGCCATAGGAGTTGGAGGCATCCCTCCCAAAAAAGGTGCAGGGGGTAAGTAGCCTGGAGGTGGCTGTGATGTGTCCACAGTTAAGAATTGAAGAGATCGACCATCATAGTCACCTGGAAATTAAAAAAAAGAAGTTTAGTCAACTGCACAAGGACACAAAGGATAGATATGTACTATTATTTTATTAGCACATCGGCCGATTCCCACCAAGGCAGGGTGGCCCGAAAAAGAAAAACTTTCATCATCATTCACTCCATCACTGTCTTGCCAGAGGGGTGCTTTACACTACAGTTATAAAACTGCAATATTAACACCCCCACCTTCTTTAAATTAAAAACATGTCCCAATACTTTATGATTACTGCATAGAACTTAGTATTATTATTATTATTATCGTAGTTCCAACTTTCATAGGGTGATTAGGCAAACTGTTTAGAATTAAGCTAAAAGGTCATTCCTCAAATCTGCAGAAAAACTTTTACTTGTAATTTAAAATGAACTTTAAACTTCCACACAATATCTAATTAAATCAACCAAAACATAACCACATCAATAGTAACTCCAACTCTACCCATTTGACAACCAGACATAATAATGGGTATTTTCTCTAGGAAAGTAATGTTGCTTTCTTTTTTCCAAATCAAAAATTTTAACACTTTTAAATAGTGACAGCTGAGGAGGTGGCTTGAATCACAAAGAACAGTCAAATGCATACTCCTTCCAACTTTAGGCTACACTTACTGTAGCACCACTTGGTAATCTGCAAAGGTTTTTCCACTTTTACAAAGTTGTTACAATGACTATTGCTTTCACATTCTCTGACTTGGTTTAAGGTTTAGAAGCTAATTTGACTATCCCAAAAAATGCCATCATGCCCTAAACATCCTACTGGAATTTCTCTTTATGGTAATTATAATTTCATGCTGTGTAACAATTATTACAGTGGAACCTCGGTTTTTGAATGCCCTAGTTTGTATGTAAAACTATAGTTATTCTCTATAAAATGTATTTTTTGTTAATATTTTTGGGTGTCTGGAACAGATTAATTGAATTTTCATTATTTCTTATGGGAAATATTAACAAAAAATACATTTCATAGAGAATAACTATAGTTTTACATACAAACTAGGGCATACAAAAACCAAGGTTCCAATGTAGTATTATTACAATAAACACTCAGTGTTAACTAAACCCACAAGAATCATAATATATAACAAAACAATGAGCAAATCTCTTCTCTGCTTTCAAACTACAGCTCCCTTTATTAATTACTAATCATGTTTATCATATAACTAACAAATTTAATATAAAAGTGAAGAAAAAAAAGGCACAATACTGTAGCTGGAACAATACACAAATAACCCAGATGTAGAGACAAACTTATTATGTTTCAGTCTGAACTGGACCATTAACTAGTCACATATAAGTGCAAAGAGAAGGAAGGCAGAATGTTTACAAGTGGAAGGCAGGTAATGGGAGTGGTAGAACAAAAGATAGTAGTGGTAGTGGTGGTAGCAGTGGTATTAGTAATAGTGGTAGATAGTAGTAAAGTGGCAGTAGAAGTAGTGGTAGTAAAAGTGGTGATAGTATAAGTGGTGGCAGTGGTGGTAGTAGTAGTGGTGGTAGTAGTAATAGTAGTGGTGGTAGTAGTAATAGTAGTGGTGGTAGTAAAAGTAGTGGTAGTAGTAGTAGTAGTAGTAGTAGTAGTAGTAGTAGTAGTAGTAGTAGTAGTAGTGGTGGTGGTGGTGGTGGTAGTAGTAGTAGTAGCAGTAGAAGTGGTAGTTGTAGTAGTAGCAGTAGTAGTGGTGGTAGTAGTAGAAGTGGTGGTGGTAGTAGTAGAAGTGGTGGTGGTAGTAGTAGAAGTGGTGGTGGTGGTGGTAGTAGAAGTGGTAATGGTAGTAGTAGTATAAGTGGTGGTGGTAGTAGTAGAAGTGGAGTTGGTAGTAGTAGAAGTGGTGTTGGTAGTAGTATTAGAAGAGGTGGTGGTAGTAGTAGTAGAAGTGGTGGTGGTAGTAGTAGTAGCAGAAGTGGTGGTAGTAGTAGAAGTGGTGGTGGTAGTAGCAGAAGTGGTGGTAGTAGTAGTAGCAGTAGAAGTGGTAGTAGTAGTAGTAGCAGCAGAAGTAGAAGTGGTAGTGGTAGTAGTAGTAGCAGTAAAGTGGTAGTAGCAGTAGAAGTGGTAGTAGTAGTAGCAGTAGAAGTGGTGGTAGTAGTAGCAGTAGAAGTGGTGGTAGTAGTAGATGTGGTGGTGGTAGTAGCAAAAGTGGTGGTGGTAGTAGTAGAAGTGATAGTAGTAGAAGTGGTGGTAGTAGAAGTGGTGGTAGTAGAAGTGATAGTAGTAGAAGTGGTGGTGGTAGTAGTAGCAGTAGAAGTGGTGGTGGTAGTAGTAGTAGTAGTATAAGTGGTAGTATTAGTAGTAGAAGTGGTAGTAGTAGTAGTAGTAGTAGTAAAGAGTGGTAGAAGTGGTGGTGGTAGTAGTAGAAGTGGTAGTAGACGTGGTAGTAGAAGTGGTAGTAGACGTGGTAGTAGAAGTGGTAGTAGACATGGTAGTAGAAGTGGTAGTTGTGGTAGAAGTGGTAGTGGTGGTAGTATTAGTAGAAATGGTGGTAGTAGTAGTAGAAATGGTGGTAGTAGTAGTACAAATACAAATTCAAATAGTATTTTATTTCATTACTAGTTTACATAGGTTATGTTATTACAATCATAAATTGAAGTGCAAGGAGAGCAACTGGCATGCCATGGCATTAGGGGCAGCTTAATCTAATGGCTTATAGACTATGAACATAATATTAGAGAAATTGAGTGAGTTTGTCTTATTAGATCGTTCATATTACAATATGATGATAATACATTGTTGCATGGTTACATTGTTACATGGTTACAATATAGTAAAAATTGAAATTATTTTATAGGAAAATAACATTGAGCATTTTTGAAAGTAATTTACAATATGAGTATTTAGTTTATATTTTATAGGAAAATACCATTGAGCATTTTTGAAAGTAATGATTATTTAGTTTAGGGTGAGTAGGTGGTTTTTGAGTAGAGTCTTAAATTGATTTTCAGACAAGGTTATTTTAGTATTTACTGGTAATGAATTCCAGATTCTGGGGCCCTTTATGTGCATAGAATTCTTACATAGGTTGATATGGACACGGGGTATATCAAAAAGTGATCTGTGTCTAGTGTTGTGGTCATGGGTCCTATTAAGGTTGGTGAGGATAATTTTGAACGGAGGGTTTATATTTGAATGTAGAGTTCTATGTAGTAGAAGTGGTAGCAGTAGTAGAAATGGTGGTAGTAGTAGTAATAGAAGTGGTAGTAGTAGTAATAGAAGTGGTAGTAGTAGTAATAGAAGTGGTAGTAGTAGTAGTAAAAGTGGTAGTAGTAAAAGTGGTAGTAGTAAAAGTGGTAGTAGTAGAAGTGGTGGTAGTAGTAGTAAAGTGGTGGTAGTGATAGTAGTAGTAGTAAAGTGGTGGTAGTGATAGTAGTAGTAGTAAAGTGGTGGTAGTGGTAGTAGTAGAAGTGGTAGTAGTAGTAGAAGTGGTGGTGGTGGTAGTAGTAGTAAAGTGGTGGTAGTAGCAGTAATGTGGTGGTAGTAGTAGAAATGGTAGTATTAGTAGAAGTGGTAGTGGTAGTTATTTTTAGTTGATTTTAATCCCTATATGTTATCAAAGGAAGACAGGTGGTGGATATACCACAGGGGATGTCTGAATTATTGATCTCCTCAACATCACAAAAATAAAGCAACATTTCCTGGAAATATGTTTGTACACAACATAACATTAATTCTGGTCTGTATAAGAATATTGTAGCTAAACTCCATTAATCTTAGTGGAGAAAAATTTCCTAGAAATGCTAGAAAAATCTAAAAAATCCTACAACCACTGTATACCTAACATACAGGAACTCATCACACCTATATCAAATATATACAGTACAGTACTATAAATTCAAAGGCAAAAATCAACATCAGTAGCTATATTACAGGCAATCATCTACTTGGCTCCTACCACCCTTGCAGTGAAATCACTTCAAAATACAAGTAATAGAGCAAACGAGATACCAACAATTTGTCTACAAAAAAAAAAAAATAAAGCAGCACAAGTAATATCTCCATCTACTGCAATGTTTTTCAATAAATCATTAAATACTTTCAAGAGTGTCAGCTTTACACCCATCCATAAAAGTGGTAATTCAACTGACATTAAAAACTACAGTAAAGACCTGTCTCTAATCTACCAGTGCAATCAAAAATATTTGAGAAATTAATGCACAAGAAACTGTAACATTTATGAAGGGATTAAGGGGAAACCTGGTTAGCTGCACTGGAGCCTTAGGGTTGGGAAAGGCAGTGCTTGCAATCAGGAGGGAGGATGGGAACTGAGAATGTTGCAGTCAAAGGGTAATCTGAATTGTGATCTCAGCACACTTTTGGCAAGACAGCTATTGTATAAATGAGGGTGAGTGTGTTTCCTTCTCTGGGTCACCCTGCCGTGGTAGTAGATGGTCACCGAGTTAAAAACCAAAGTTAGTGGTCTAAGTGCAATTTATGCAACGGCAGTTTAAGCCAATTCCATTTTTCCATTTGACCAAATTCTTAGCTATTTCGCTAGTATGCCTTCCATTCTATCGATTGAGCACAAGAAACCGCTCATTCAACTATGTATTGCAGCTACACTATAAAGTACACAGAAGTCAGAAATTTGGCCAGTTTTATGCCAAAATTAAAAAATTAACAATTTAAAATTAGAGTTCATAATAAACAATGTAGACATTTCTGTTTGTTAGTCACATCCCCAGGCCTCATTACATTTAGTCTTCATTTTATGAATTCTTATTCACATAAAAATAGAAGATTTACTCTTATTTCTCAGATATTAAAATATAACCAGGAAAAATTAGTCATGGTTTACAGCATCCCAATAATTGAATCAGAGCTACTAAAAACCCATAAAACAGACTGAGAGTTGTAGGGAATGCTTTACCTGCCCTCTGAAATATTGGCAAAAATCAAAACTTTCTGCTAATTTGAGGTCAGTTTCAAGCTACTTCCAGTCCTGAAACCAATCAAAATCATCTCTATTTTAGTAAAATGTCTTGCATTGTATCAAATGATACCAAAAACAGAAAATGAAACGATAAAAGTCGATATTTTAAACCATACATACAATCACAGTTTTGTTTTTCCTATTATGCACCGCATGGGGCAGGACTTTTTTATTCTGTGCACTCACTGCACAGATGCATTCTCTCATATCTAGGCCAAAATTTACTGCTCACTGCTTATCTGAGCTCATAAAGTAGAACTATGCCAGGACCCTGGCTTCATTGATACAGTTCTACATGACAGACAGTGAAGAGGTTAATGGTGAGAGGGTGCAATTAACACTTGAGGTTTCTAACTCATTCTTCTCTTCTAAAACCTCAGTCCTGGATGTAGAAAGTTGCTGGAGCCCTGGGGTCATCTGGACAAAACCTTGTTTTCTTATCCTGTTCCTAAGCAATGAAAATACAGTAGACCCTCATTTAGCACGACTTTATGTTGCGCGTTTTGGGTATTACGCGATTGAAGAATTGCGGCACATTTTTATCTAACACGACGTAAACCTTATATTACGCGATTCGCTGGAGGGGAAAAATTTTGAGCCCGCGGTCGCCTGCAGTAGGTTAAACCATTGAGTCAGTGGGGGTCCTACTAAGGGTGGCTATGAGCCACAACAAGTGTTTAATGCTGACGAGACAAGTGTTTTCTGGAAGAAAATGCCAACATGAACTTATATCAGTCAGCAAGAGAAAAGTGCACCAGGCTTCAAGACAGCAAAGGATCGCTTCACCTTGCTCCTTTGCGGTAATGCATCAGGTGATTTCAAGTGTAAGCCCATGGTTATTTACCGCTGTAAGAATCCTCATGCTTTGAGGAAAAGTTAATTTGTTTTCCTTCGCACAAACTAAGTTTATTCAGGTATACAGAGATAGTTACATTGATTATCATACATAGCAGCATATGTGTAGAGAACCTAGGATAACCTAAAGTGTTACCCTAGAGAACCTAGGATAGCCCAAAGTGTTACCCTAGAGAACCTAGGATAACCCAAGTGTTATCCTAGAGAACCTAGGATAGCCCAGTGTTATCCTAGAGAACCTAGGATAACCCAAAGTGTTATCCTAGAGAACCTAGGATAACCCAGTGTTATCCTAGAGAACCTAGGAAAACCCCAGTGTTATCCTAGAGAACCTAGGATAACCCAAAGTTTGGGTTATCCTAGGTTCTCTACACATATGCTGCTATGTATGATAATCTTTGTAACTGATCTGTGTATACCTGAATAAACTTATAGTTGCAGGAAGAAAAACAAGCATTCTCTCAAGCGGCCGGTGCTAATGTTGTGGAACAGCTGGGGAGACCACCGCCTTCCCATGCCACCCCTCCCCCAACAACACCCCAGCATTCGTATTCCATACGCGTCAAGCCAGCTGTGTTTGTCAAGAATAAGAGTGAATTGTGTTTTGATATTTAAATTACTATATCTTGTATCTGCCAAGCAATCATGTCACCCAGTAGGCATACAAGTGTTGCTCAAAGTGGCAAGAAAATGTTTAAGCATTTATTAAGTCTTAGAACTAACGAAGAAAAAGATATTAGACAAGACATAACCTGTGGCTGTAATGAAGTGTTACTTTGTACACATAAGTTTGTGTGACTAACTACTGACTGACTGAACTGACTTACTGAATGACTTGACTGACTGACTGAATGTCTTGACTGACTTACTGAATGACTTGACTGACTGACTTACTGAATGTCTTGACTGACTTACTGAATGTCTTGACTGACTTACTGAATGTCTTGACTGACTTAATGAATGTCTTGACTGACTTATGAATGTCTTGACGACTACTGAATGTCCTTGATTTTTGACTTACTGAATGTCTTGACTGACTTAATGAATGTCTTGACTGACTTACTGAATGTCTTGACTGACTTACTGAATGTCTTGACTGACTTACTGAATGTCTTGACTGACTTACTGAATGTCTTGACTGACTTACTGAATGTCTTGACTGACTTACTGAATGTCTTGACTGACTTACTGAATGTCTTGACTGACTTACTGAATGTCTTGACTGACTTACTGAATGTCTTGACTGACTTACTGAATGTCTTGACTGACTTACTGAATGTCTTGACTGACTTACTGAATGTCTTGACTGACTTACTGAATGACTTGACTGACTTACTGAATGCTTGACTGAGACTTACTGAATGACTTGACTGACTGACTTACTGAATGACTTGACTGACTTACTGAATGACTTGCTGAGCTTACTGAATGACGGCTGACTTACTGAATGACTTGACTGACTTACTGAATGACTTGACTGACTTACTGAATGACTGACTGACTTACTGAATGTCGGACGACTGACTTACTGAATGACTTGACTGACTGACTTACTGAATGACTTGACTGACTTACTGAATGACTGACTGACTTACTGGAATGACTTGACTGACTTACTGAATGACTTGACTGACTTACTGAATGACTTGACTGACTTACTGAATGACTTGACTGACTTACTGAATGACTTGACTGACTTACTGAATGTCTTGACTGACTTACTGAATGACTTGACTGACTTACTGAATGTCTTGACTGACTGACTTACTGGGAACTGACTGATGTGACTTACTGAATTGTGACTCAGACTTACTTGGCAAGACGCTGACTTACTGAATGAGGTGATTGCCTTCTGGGCACTCTGCTTACTAGATGGCACGAGCTACCTTATGGCTAATGCATTACGGCACTTACTGAATGCCATTTCCTGACTTACTGCTATTGCTGATGACTTACTGAATGACTTGAGCTGACTTACTGAATGACTTGAGCTGACTTACTGAAGTCACGAAGTGACTTACTGGCATGCTTGACTGACTTACTGAAATTAACTTAAATGACTTACTGAATGACTTGACTGACTTACTGATGGCAACGGCTGACTTACTAGCTTGCGACTTACTGAATTGACTTGACTGACTTATGAATTGACTTTATTTCAGATAGTTAAAAACTCCAGGAAAATATCATGTTTACAGTCCAGAATCACTACTACACCTCAGCCAGTAGGGACAGCTTAACCTCCTCTCTTCAAATCATCACAAACATCAACTCACAATTTAAGGTCATCACTATTATTCTGTTACTTTTTGTAGTCTTAAGCAGTAAAAACAACATAATACATAAACGATATGAACTACAATTACATATTCTCTTTTATATTTGTAAGATCTGTTGGTCTAAAGAAAAACTTGTTTGGCTTTTGAGGACTCTAGGAACGTAACCCTGTTTTTCCCATAAGTTCTTTAATTATCTTAACACGATTTACTAACATTCGCTTTTCAGGAACGTAACTACCGGGTCTGAAATGAGCGCCTAGCTATATACCTTTATGTATGAACCTCATTATTGAATCTTCCTTATCCCTTTGACTGTCCATCATGTAAAACTACATCACAGCCTATGTGTTAAAAAAATATATATATAAAGTTGGGATGTTTGAATGTGCATGGATGTAGTACAGATAATAAGAAAGAGATGGTTGTCAATGTTATGAATGAAAAGAAGCTGCATGTCCTGGCTCTAAGCAGAACAAAGCTGAAGGGGGTTAGGAGAGTTTCAATTGGGTGAAATAAATGACTTCCAGCAAGCGTGTGTGAGCGTGTTGGATAGGAGTGAATGGAGACGAATGATTTTTGGGACCTGACGAGCTGTTGGAGTAATATTTAGTGAAGGGATTTAGGGAAACCGGTTATTAATTTAGCCGGACTTGAGTCCTGGAAATGGGAAGTACAATGCCTGCACTTTAAAGGAGGGGTCTGGGATAGTGACAGTTTGGAGGGACTATTCTCAGCTGTCGTATCTGAGCTCTTCTGCAAAGACAGTGATTATGTATGAGTGTGGTGAAAGTGTTGAATGATGATGAAAGTATTTTCTTTTTGGGGATCTAAAATGGATTAACCTAATTTTCATTATTTCTTATGGGAAAAAATTCCTTCGGTATCGGCACTTGAATAGCCGACTGGAACAAATTTTGCTCGTAAGTAGAGGTACCACTGTATATTGGTGGATAAAAGGTTGATGGGTGGACTTCTGGATGTGCATGTTTATAGAGGGGGCAACAGATATATAAGATAATTATTTACTTGTAGCTACACTGAGAGTTAAGAGGTATATGGGTTACAGGGAGAATGGCATCAGCAAGTAACAGAGGTGAAAGTTTATAAACTAGAGAAGGAAGTCATTAGATTAAGATATATGCAACTGTTGGAAGAAAGATGGGCCTGTGAGAGTATGGGTAATGAGGAAGTTGAAGAGGCATGGGGTAGAATTAAGAATGTTGTGTAAGTGCATGCAAATAGAAGTTTGTGGATAAAGGAGGATGGGTGTGGAAGGAAAGAGGGGTGATTAGTGGAATAAGGTAAAGGAAGTGCCAAAGGAGAAAAAAAAATTGCATATGAGAGATTTTAACAAAGTAGAAGTGATATAAGGAGGGTGGAGTATATGAAGAGTAAAAGAGTAAAGAGAGTGGCAAGTGTAAAAGGAGGGCAAATAAGAGAGAGGGTGAGGTTCTGTCAACATATTCTGCAGAGAATAAGAATAAAATTTGGAGTGAGATTAATAGGTTGAGAAAGCCTAGGAATGAATGTTTTTCACAGTTGAAGACAGAAGAGGGGAGTTGTTAGATGGGAAGTAGGAGGTATTGGGAATATTTTGAGCCGGTAAATGTTGATGAAGGTAATAGGTTGGTAGACAGCAACCACCCAGGGAGTTACTACCGTCCTGCCAGGTGAGTGTAAAACGGAAGCCTGTAATTGTTTTACAAGATGGTATGACTGCTGGTGTCTTTTTCTGTCTCATAAACATGCAAGATTTCAGGTACGTCTTGCTACTTCTACTTATACTTAGGTCACACTGCACATGCATGTACAAGCATATACAGTGGACCCCCGAGTAACGTAAAAACTTCATTCCAGAAGCCTGTTCAAGTGCCATTACCGAACGAATTTACTCCCTTAAGGAATAATGTCACGTAGGTTAGTCTATTTCAGACCCCCAAAAATATACTTCCACAAGCACTTACAATATTATACTTACATAATTGTACGATTTCCGGGGTGTTCGTTACTCGGGGGTCCACTGTATATACGCACCCCTCTGGGTTTTCCTCCATTTTCTGACTAGTTCTTCTTCTTGTTTATTTCCTCTTATTTCCATTGGGAAGTAGAACAGAATTCTTCCTCCGTAAACCATGAATGTCGTAAGAGGCGACTAACTTGCTGGGAGCAAGGGGATAGTAACCCCTTCTCCTGCCTCAGTGGGATACAACCGGTTTGTTGAAAGAAGAAGAAAATGTTGATGAAGAAAACAGTGATTTCATGCATTAGCCAAGGAGGTATAACATACTTAAGGAGTGAACAAGAGCCAGGAGTGGTGGAAGTATGTAAGGCAGTGGGTTAAATGAAAGGGGTAAAACAGTTGCAACTGAGGGGATCATGACAGAAACGTTAAAAGCAGTTGGGAATATAGTTTTGGAGTGGCTGGTACTTTTGTTCAATAAATGCATGAAAGAGGGGAAGGTACCTAGGGACTGGCAAAGAGCTTGCATAGTTCCTTTGTATAAAGGAAAAGGAGACAAAAAGAGTGAAACAAATTATAGAGGAATAAACCTGTTGAGATAATCTGGTGAAGTGTATGGTAGAGTTATTGTTGAAAGAATTAAGGGTAAGACTGACAGCAGGATTGCAGATGAACAAGGCTTTAGAGGTATGTGTAGACTAAGTGTTTACATTAATGCATATAAGTGAAGAATATTTAGGCAAAGATATGGAAGTTTTCGTTGCATTCATGGATTTAGAAAAGGCATATGATAGGGTGGATAGGGAGGCAAGGTGGCAGATGTTGCAAATACATGGAAGAGGTGGTAGGTTACCGAAAATAGTTGTTTTTATAAGGATAGTGACTCATGTTAGGGTATGTAGGAGGAAGGGAGATTATTTTCCAGTAAAAACGTAGGCCTTAGACAGGGATGTGTGATGTTACCATGGTTGTTTAACAAATTAATAGATGGGGTTGTAAAAGAAATGAATGCTAGGGTGTTGGGGAGAGGTGTGGGATTTAAATGTAGAAAATCTAACACAAAGTGGGAGTTGTCACAGTTGATTTCTGCTAGTGACAATGTGCTTTTGGGAGATTCTGAAGAAAAACTGCAAAGGTTGGTGGACGAATTTGGGAAGGTATGCAGCGAGGAGGAGGCTGGAGGCAGTGGAGATGTCCTGTCTAAGGGCAATGTGTGGTGTAAATATTATGCAGATAATTCGGAATGTGGAAATTAGGAGAAGGTGTGGAGTTACTAAAAGTATTTGTCAGAGGGCTGAAGAAGGGTTGTTGAGGTGGTTTGGTCATTTAGAGAGAATGGATCAAAGTAGAATGACTTGGAGAGCGTATAAATCTGTAGGGGAAGGAAGGCGGGGTAGGGGTCGTCCTAGAAAAGGTTGGAGGGAAGGGGTAAAGGAGGTTTTGTGGGTGAGGGGCTTGGACTTCCAGCAAGCATGTGTGAGCGTGTTAGATAGGAGTGAATGGAGACGAATGGTTTTTGGGACATGACGATCTGTTGGAGTGTGAGCAGGGTAACATTTTGTGAAGGGATTCAGGGAAACCAGTTAATTGATTTAGTTGGACTTGAGTCCTGGAAATGGGAAGTACAATGCCTGCACTTTAAAGGAGGGGTCTGAGATAGTGACAGCTGGGAGGGACTTTTCTCAGCTGTCGTATCTGAGCTCCTCTGCAAAGACAGTGATTATGTATGAGTGTGATGAAAGTGTTGAATGATGATGAAAGTATTTTCTTTTTGGGGATTTTCTTTCTTTTTGGGTCACCCTGCCTCGGTGGGAGACGGCCGACTTGTTGAAAAAAAAAAAAAAAAAAAAAAAATGTAAAAGAATGAAATTTTAAGTGAACATTGCAAAGAGCAAGGTAATGAAAGACTGGATAACAAATTCGGAGTATGGAGGAAGTGAATATAATTCAGATATTTGGGAGTGGACTTGTCGGTGGATGGGTCTATGAAAGGCGAGGTAAATTACAGAACTGATGTGGGGAAAAATAGTGGGTGTTGCACTGAGGCACCTGAGGAGACAAAGAACGTTATCTACAGAGACAAACAGGGTAAAGCATAAGATATAATGGTACAAATGCTCTTACATGGGTGTAAAGCATAGGTTGTGAATGTTGCAGTGATGAGAATGGAAGCAGTGGAGATGTTGTGTCTGAGGGCAATGTGTAGTGTAAATATGCAGAGAATTTGTAGCTTGGAGAGTAGGAGGTGCAGGGTTACTAAAAGTATTATCCAGAGGGCTGAGAAGTTGTTAAGGTGGTTTGGACATTTAATAAGGATGGACCAAAATAGGATGACTTGAAGTGTGTATAAATCTGTAGTGGAGGGAAGGCAGGGTAGGGGTAGCCCTAGGAAAGGTTGGAGGGAGGGGTTAAAGGGAGTTTTGTGTTCGAGGGGCTTGGACATCCAGCAGATGTGCGAGAGCGTGTTAGATAGGAATAGAGGTCAATGGTTTTGGGGACTTGACTAGCTGTTGGAATTTAAGCGAGGTAACATTTGTGAAGGGATTCCAGGAAACCGGTTAGCCGGACTTGAGTCCTAGAGGTGGCAAGTATAGTGCCTGTAATCTGAAGGAGGGGTATTGGGATGCCTCTGGCAAAACAATGATAGAGTGAATGATGGTGAGTGTTTCTCCTTTTTTCAGGTCATCCTACCTCAGTGGGAGAGGGCTGGTGTGTTTAAAAATATATATATATATTACTTTTTCAATAATCTACTCATTCAACATTTAGTTTCTACAAAACTTTGAACATAATCGCTTTTAAGCAACAAGATAATTAGATAATTTAATAATCAATTTGTGTTACTAACATTTCATCATATCATTCAAATTTCTCAACTTTTTGGCAATCACCAACAGCCTGACTGGTCAGGGACAAGGTCCCGATTAGCAAATGGAAGCTCTAGTTGCCACCATTCCTTGGACTGAATAACTTACATGGGTTAAGCATTTCATAAAATTCAATACAATTCAATTTCTTGTACATCTTAACGAACTGAAGTGAAATATACAAATTTTTAGCTGCCATACAGTTCAAAAGAGTGGTATCAGGATTCTATTCATCTATTCTTTTCCATTTTTCTTTACCAAAATTGTCAACCCAGATTTCCAGAACTACTAGCTTAAAATGAAGATAAAATCTCTCATACACACACACACTTGTCTAACTCAAACTTCAAGTGCTCATTCTCACCTTCACTAGTTTCAACATATGCCATACTCTTCATGAACCTTTAAATACTAGTTCAATTACCTATATATTAATACTATACATATACAGTATTTTACAAACAATATCTTATATATCAAAAGCTATGGGATAGAGAAAGGAGGCTGAATTAACAAAAAGGTCTGAGGATTGTGTCTGAATAACAAAATATGTGCTGAATCCAAATCTGCATTTCTTTAAGTCTCAGGCTGATTATAAGGGAGTAAGTAACACACCTTCAAAGATAAAGGGGTCCATGTTTAATTTTACTCACAGTTTTGCGATGTGTTGTATGTTCGAGTTCGATACATTTGATCAGCTAGAAAATAAACATAATATGTCAGAACACACTGAACTCATGATTACTGTTATTTTTCTATAAAATGAAAAATTATTAACATACATGGGGTAATGAGTACGTAATCCTTCAACTGACATTATAAACCTAATATTAAATCAATATCAATACACTTAACGTATATTGTGTAGAAAATTAAATACCACTTTATGACAATAAAATACAGCACTTTATTACAAAAAATATGTGCAATATATGCAATTCATGTATTGCAGTGACAAGTGTAGATAGGTAGTTTTGAAAACTGAAGAGCACTTTGACCTTGAAGGTCATTTTGTACTCAGTATAGTTAAAAGTTGTGTTTAAATTCTTTGCTTATACAGTCGACCATCAGTTGGAACAGTGGTTACATTCTTGAAAATTCAGTATGTAATCAAATTTACTACTAGCTAATCTGAAGAACATATCGGAAAAATAGGGTTACATTCTAGAGTCCTCCAAAACAGCCAACAACTTTTTTACATACCATATCTTAAAATGGGGAAGAACATTGTAGTGAGGTTTATCATCACATGTTAACAAAGCAATATATAATACGTCAACATTGATAATACAACCACATTTCTTTATCAAACTGAACCAAACATATAGGAACTCACCAGATCTAATACCAAACAAACATGTAGTAAAGATGAATGAACTTCAGAAAATAAAAAGGAAGATAAATAATTTTTTTCAACAAGTCGGCCATCTCCCACCAAGGCAGGGTGACCCAAAAAGAAAGAAAATCCCCAAAAAGAAAATACTTTCATCATCATTTAACACTTTCACCACACTCATACATAATCACTGTCTTTGCTGAGGCGCTCAGATACGACAGCTGAGAATAGTCCCTCAATGCTGTCACTATCCCAGACCCCTCCTTTAAAGTGCAGGCATTGTACTTCCCATTTCCAGGACTCAAGTCCAACTAAATCAATTAACTGGTTTCCCTGAATCCCTTCACAAAATGTTACCCTGCTGACATTCCAACAGCTCGTCAGGTCCCAAAAACCATTTGTCTCCATTCACTCCTATCTAACACGCTCACACATGCTTGCTGGAAGTCCAAGCCGCTCGCCCACAAAACCTCCTTTACCCCTCCCTCCAACCTTTTTTAGGACGACACCTACCCCGCCTTCCTTCCCCTACAGATTTATACGCTCTTCAAGTCATTCTACTTTGATCCATTCTCTCTAAATGACAAAACCACCTCAACAACCCCTCTTCAGCCCTTTGACAAATACTTTTAGTAACTCCACACCTTCTAATTTCCACACTCCGAATTTTCTGCATTATAAAAAAAAAAAAATATATGCGTCACTGTAAACACTTGATCTACACATCCCCTACCCACTCTAAAGCCTCTTTGCTCATCTGCAATCCTACTCTCTGTCTTTCCTCTAATTCTTTCAATAATAACCCTGCCATACACTTTACCAGGTATACTCAGTAAACTTATTCCCCTATAATTTTTACACTCTCTTTTATCCCCCTTCCCTTTATATAAAGGAACTATACATGCTCTCTGCCAATCCCTAGGTACCTTCCCCTCTTTCATACATTTTTTTTTTTTTTTCAACAAGTCGGCCGTCTCCCACCGAGGCAGGGTGACCCAAAAAGAAAGAAAATCCCCAAAAAGAAAATACTTTCATCATCATTCAACACTTTCACCACACTCATACATAATCAATGTCTTTGCAGAGGAGCTCAGATACGACAGCTGAGAAAAGTCCCTCCCAGCTGTCACTATCTCAGACCCCTCCTTTAAAGTGCAGGCATTGTACTTCCCATTTCCAGAACTCAAGTCCAACTAAATCAATTAACTGGTTTCCCTGAATCCCTTCACAAAACTGTAGTATCTGAGCACCTCTGCAAAGACAGTGATTATGTATGAGTGAGGTGAAAGTGTTGAATGATGATGAAAGTATTTTCTTTTTGGAGATTTTCTTTCTTTTTGGGTCACCCTGCCTCAGTGGGAGATGGCCGACTTGTTGAGAAAAAAAAAATACACTTCTTCAGTGTAGGAATGACCCCATGATTAAACAGTAAATACATTAAAAAAAATGCCCCAATACTTTTGTATTCACCACAAAAAGGAAAAGTTCACCAGTTCTAGAATTTTCAATATATCAACATGCTAATAACTAACCTGTATTTGTAAGACTAGGAATGTTTTGTCCTTTAACTTCTTCTGGTACTGGTGGTACCATGCCAGCTGCTGCAGCAGCAGCAGCTGCTGCAGCCATTCCAGAACCATCATCTTGAGCAGGTTGCTTCATTAAAATTTGCTGAATTTGCTGAATGAGACTTGGGTCCAGGTTGGTAACAGCAGCACTCATCACCTGGCTGGATACACTGGTTACCGGAACTGGGTGCTGTGCAAACGGTCATGTTTAGTTCATTACTTTCATAAAAACAAAATTCTAATATTAATAGTAACATTGTCAATGGAGGTAAAAAAAGTTTAGTGTATCAGAGTACTAACACTTTTGAATGAGTTTAAGACATGGTCTATGTATGTTGTAATAAGAGACTGAAGGCTGAGGAGATCATGTTTGAGATCAATTTGTGGTGTAAATATTGTATCCAAAGAATAAGACAAAGAAATTAGAAGGCAGTATTATAGAATGAAATTTATTATTCAGGAAGTAGAAGAGGGATTGTTGGGTTGGTATGGATATTTATAAAGGCTGGAGCAAGCCATGTTGTCTCAGATGTATACATGTATATCTGGAATGGAAGGAGGGAGGTGTAAGTTGACATCTCAGAAAAGGTTGGAAGGAGGATGTGTTGGTGGTGGTTATGAGAGGTAGGGACTTGGTTATCCAGCAGACATATCATAAGAAGATAGAACACAACTGGAACTAGTGGTCTTTGAAATTTAATGTGTTGAGTGTGAGCAAAGTAATAAATGTGAAGAAATTCAACGAATCCAGTTAGCAAGACTCGAATTTTAAAAATAAAAAGTAGAGTACCTGCACTCTGAAGGTTGTGGAATATGCTGCAATTCAGTGTATCATTGAAATTGTTATCTCTACACTTCTAGACAGCTAGGGAATGAGTCAGTGAAGTGTTTTCCTTCTTTGGACCACCATGCTTAGTAGGAAATGACAGATGTGTTATAAAGAAGTTATAATTATCATCATCATTATTACACTATTTCTCCATAAAAAATATAACAGGAGCAGACTAGAAGTTATAAATTCACACTTTAATTGCTAAGATTTAGTAAACAAAAAAGTAACTTTAATAAACACCCTTTAAACTATGCTGAAGGAGTGGAAAAAGAACAATAGAAACTACATAAGTTATTACTATGATTCATTTCCAAGCAGTTAAAGAACATTGCTATAAACTGCTTAGCATTAACTCATACATGAAAAAAACTACCATAGGAAAAGTAGAGGGCACCCCTTGCCCAATAATGGTTTTTTGGACTACACTTACAGTGAGGAGTCACTTGTTGATGGTTTCCTCCCATTTTCCTTGCTTTCATATTGACCTACAATAGTTTCTTCAAACTGTGTATTATGTTTATTATTAGGCAAAAGAACACGTGCAACTAATGCAACATTTTACTGTGGTAACGTTTTGCTCTCCAGGAGCTTTGTCAAGCCATTATTGCTTGACAAGCTGCTATGGCTTTGTCAAGCCATAATGACTTGACAAAGCTCCTGGATAGCAAAACATTACCACAATAAATGTTGCATTCATTACATGTGTCCTTTTACTTCACATGCTGGCAGTAATTCTACCAACATTATTACAATTTATGTTTAGTTTCAGATTCCTCTGGTGAAAAACACTACCTAAAGACATTTAATTACACTGCTTACATAATTCATTTTATTATTTATAACTGAGTAACACCTTATCATTATCAAGTACAATACTTTTAAGATGGGGCTATGTTAATTAAATGACAAAATCAAATCTCATTCTGACTGTGTATTATAATAATAAAAATTGTGAACAAAGCAAACACGAAGATTCAACTACAGCACCTGCTGCTAATGATATTAAAGAAAAGACACTTTGCAGAAAAAGCTTCTATTGTGTCAAGATCTTAACAGGTCAAAATATTATCCAAGCTTATTCTTCAGCATGTCTTTCTGTCACCACATAAACAATAAAAAAATGTTAGGTGTTTAAAAAAAGGAAAATAGAATGCTTAATACCTGTTGGTTCACTAAATGTACGAGTTTGCACTCATCATCCACTTGTTGTGGCATGCTAGCTGCAGTGTTATTCATTTGACTCTCTCCTCTTCCATCATGTCTACCACCACCACCACCACCACCACCACCTGTGTTGCCACTGCTACCACCGCCACCACGGCCATCGCCACCTCCTCCCCCAGCTGTTGCTGGGGTTCCTTGTTGAGGCTCTTGGCTAGGATGCTGAACCTTAGCCTTAGATGCCTTCTGTGCTATTTGATTACCCACTTCCTTCTGAATGGGGTGGTTGGGATCAGCCAAATCAAACAAAGGCTGTATAACATCTTCAGCAAATACTTGATTCTTCTGCCACAAATTCAACACACGAATGACTTTACTCTGAAACACACATACTGTATCTTAAATTTATGAGGTATTTATGCACAGTTCCTGCCAATAAGATAAGAATGTATAATTCCAATTTTTTTGTAACTTCAATATTAGCTCAGATCTTATTTTTGCAGCCAATCAACAATGACCTGACTGATCTGAGTCTAGGCAGTAATTAGCAAGCAAAGAATCAAGCCTTTACCACTCCATGAGCCAAGTGACCCACAAAGTGCATTACACTAACCTTATCCTCCTGAGGACATTTGAACAAGTAGAAAAAAGTTACGAGGATGTTCTTGGCAAATCTAGGAGCAAATACATCTTTCTCAATGCCAAACTGGTGTCTGCTTTGACGCACTATGCTGTCTATTACATACAAACCTGGGATCTTGTACTCGGTTTTGCACTGAAATAAAAATTACATACAGTATAGTGCACTGTACATACATATTTTGGCTATTTTGAATGTAAAGTTTTGATGGAAATGTCTGATTCCTCTTTCTCATTTTGAAGTGTATAAATGTGCAGTCTTATTCTGAGTAGTAATTGTAGTTGCCATAGCACTGAAAGGTGAAGCACTGTATTTACAACAGGTGCATGTATGTGTAAATATCCTATGTTCTAATGTTTCACTTTATGGTGTCATTTCTCTGGTGCACTCTCATATTTGCTTTTCTGCTCCTTTGCATCTACTGTATTCATCTCTTACTTTTATTTTAATTTTTCATATACAGTGGTCCCTTGGTTTTCGTGCATCTCCAAACTCGAACATTTATGTAAGTGTATTTTCGTAAGTGTATTTTTGGGGGTCTGAAATAGACTAACCTACATGACATTATTTCTTAAGGAAGTAAATTCATTCGGTAATGGCACTTGAGCAGCATTCTGGAACGAATTTTCGGCGAAAACCAAGGGACCACTGTACAGTATTTTAATTGTTTTCTAGCCTATTGCATATGTAACATTTTTTCACACATAAATCCAAACATCTTAGGTCATAGCATTACCTTCCTCAGGTGAAACATTACATATTTCTAGGTAATAGTACTGTACCAGCAATCAGTCTTATTTGTTTATTCCAATGTGTTTACATGTAGTAATTTAGGTGATACTTACAGTAAGGAAAACCTCTATTATATGGTATTTCACTCACAATGGGTGAAACATCATATAATAAAACTGTCTTAAATAACCACTTGTTGGCTTAAGCTTATGTCTACCTTTTTATACATGCTTATTAGATTAGGAAAGACTTTCCACATTTTGATATGAAGGCTAATTCTTTAAGTGATGTCAATTGTTAAAGTGATTGGGACAGTGAAGGTTGCTAGGACACAAATGCAGTTAAATTAGCTCTAAAAGTTTATATATTTTACAGAATTAATAAGGACAAAATCAGAAAAGTGTGCTATAGATTAAATTAAGTGTATTTTTGATGACTTATAACAAACAAAATGGTTTAGAGGTTAGTCCATCACAAGTCAGCAACTTAATCCCAGACATATTGGTAAATATGTCTGGGATTAAGGTGGAACTGATATCATGATACCAACCAGTTGTAAGAGAGACATGTGCATCTTTTACCTCCCATATATTTTGTAAAGGGTAACTTCTGAAATGTGTTTGTGAAAATAATCTACATGGTTGCATTAATGCAGAAGCCTTAAAACACATTTCATAAAAATCATTAATTTTCTATTCTTAGTAAGATATAAAAGGCAAAAAATGAGTTTTACAAGAATACAATACCACATAACCTACAATAATAATATGAATACAGTACAGTGGACCCCCGAGTAACGAGCATAATTCATTCCAAAACCCTGCTCAAGTGCCATTACCCAAAGAATTTTCTCCCTTAAGGAATAATGTCAAGTAGGTTAGTCCATTTCAGACCCCCAAAAATACACTTACAAAAGCACTTACAATATTATACTTACATAAGTGTACGATTTCCGAGGTGCTCGTAACTCGGAGGTCCACTGTATATATAAATGGAGTATAAATAATGTAAGCCTATAAGTTTTACAGCTAATATTATGAACTAATTCTAGGAAAAAAATACTGGAAAAGCATTATTCTAATAAAAAAAAAATACCTTTTGAATGAACTTCTCTACACTCTGGACCACGTGCTTATAAAACTTGATGGCTCTTATAGCGCCCTTTGTAATTGCAGTCATCTTTGCCTTCGATATTGGGGGCTTGCACTCATAGAGCCCCGCAAGCTGCAGAAAATAAACAAGTCATTAAACAAAATTCACACTATTTAATTAAAACACTGCCAACAGCAAGCAAAATCATTCTTTACACTATACAGTACTGTACTGTACAAATTAATGAATAGTAACTTAATGGTAAAATATTCACTTATGGGCAACAAAGGAAAGTATAATATCACTGTCCACATATGCAATTTGTACTGTACTGTATATTGTTCAGATTATAATTTTAAAATACAATAAAATATCCATAAAAAAATTTATTAGTTTTCACACTGATACAAAGTGGTTGGATTATAAAAAAAAATCAACACAAAAGAAGCCATGCCAATGAAGCTACTCTTCAAATATTGGTTTATATGGGCTTTATTTCCAGATCAGAATTCCATCAACATTACACAGTATTCTTACCACTAATGAAATCTATAACATAGGAAACACACATCTGTTGGCTTATTATTATTTATTGAAATCTTGGCCACAATTTTAATTTTAAGAATTAAACCACATGATACAGATAACAGTAAATATTTCATAATATAAACAACTAAACTGCTTATTCATATCGCTGAAAGCAGTTATTTGTTGTGCAAATTGCCATTTATCAAGATATTAGCTATAATATGTTTAGGAATACAGTTACGTGATGCAGTGAACCAACAACCCAGCATTGGGTGACTGGGTCACTGGTCGCAGCCTCAACACCACAGTACTACCTTGATGCAATATCACATGCTTTAACCATCAACAGTAAATATGAGAATAATTATTTACCTTACATTAGGTTAAGTAATGTTTAATTGATTCAATGCAGACAGTAAAAGTTATTTGTAGGTTTTCCATTTTGAATGTCTTTTTTACTCAGAAAGGTTTGAGCACCAGTGTTGTAGATGTGGGGGAACAAGAACTTTGGGCAGATATGTACTTTATTCCCAGGTCCCCCTCAATATCTGGAAGGGAGTATGCCTGGAGGGCGTTCCAGGGGTCAACAGCCCCACAACTCGGTCCATGACCAAGCCAGCATGATTTTTTTTTAAGCTAAATTGTCCGAAATTGATTTGGCTGTGAATCTGAGATAGTTACATGTGCAAATGCAAAAAAAAAAAATGTTACCCAACCAAACCTAGACTAAGTTAACTTTATCTAACATTGCCTAACCCAAGCTAATTTAACCTAACAACCTAACTTAATCTAACCCTGGGTAGTGTTTATTCTGTTAGTGGGTTGGATTTGTTTAGGACCTGCTTAGTATGGGTCAACAGCCCAACTGCAGTGTTCCTCCTTTATGTTCTTGTGTTCTAATCTAGCATCACCTAACCTACGGAAACTAATTTATTCAAAATTATGTTAAACTACTCTAACCTAACCTTTTTCTAACATGGCTTAAATTCATCAAATTGCCTGTGATTTTTTTTTTTACTTCATATTTCAGTGACTTATATTTTGCATGTGACTATTATTATCTGTCAATCATCAAGGCACCTTCCTCAAGGGGAATATAAAGTCGTATCCCTCTGTATATGACTATCTTAATTTTAACAACTACGTGTCCTACTTCCTAAGAGTACAACTTCCCGGCCAGAACGGCACATGTCACAGTACAACCCCAAAGTAAATAATATTCACGCCCTTGAACACTCCACCTCTGGAGTTATTTTGTAATACTTGAAAAGCCCTATTAAGGCCCAAATTGAGGGAGAAAAGATGCAGTGTGGAAAGGTATACAGAAAAGTTGGGAAGGCATGTTAAAAAGAGACCATTCATTGGCATCAGTCACAGACGCTGGGGACCGGACTCCCCGTAATGCTCTCATCCTCCACCATACACAAGCCCAACTACCTAAACTAACGCCTCTCGACTCACCTCTGTGTTGAAGGACTTTACAGCATCCATTTTAACAAGCGTCCTATGACTACCGTCGCCGAAAAAAATGTGATTTACAAATAAAATTCCACATTACTGTCCGCCATGATGTTTGAGGACAGCCACACTATCAACAATGAGAGACGAACACAATCGGCAAAATTTAAAACAAAAAAGCATCTTGAGTTTTGTCAATATATAATCGAGTACTATTAATACATAGAAATCTTATTATTTGGTAGTCTCTATGGGTCCGCTGTATATTTATTTCAAGGTTTATATATATAGATGTATTCTGAGGATGAATTTTCAGTGGAACGTGATGTCTACCAGCACATTGGTATTTTAAAAGTTGTTGATAGGTATACCTTGCTCTTGTTCAGTTACCTTATTTAAATTGTTGTTTATTATTTGTATACTTCTGTATGTTTATTACTAGAAGTTTCATATATAAATAATGTGCCATATACCGTTTCTCAGAATGCATGGGTTTATGTAATGTAGCCAGATGTTCATTTAAATGTTAACTTGACCTGTAGCCTTCGTAATGTTCAACTCTGTCATTTCAGCTCGCCATATGATATTGGTTAGCAGGGAGACCTGGGTGGGCTTCAAGACGGTGCCTTGATGCTTGTAATGAGCTCTTGATTCAATGAACTTGAGCTACGCTTCCCTGCTTTGGATCAAATTAGGATTACCCACCTCCCATTCAGGTTAGGTTAGGTAAGGTTTGTCAGGAAACAAGACAAGGGTTTTAGTCATATGGTGACCCACTACTGGTGCATTTGGTCATCTGATCGAAACCTTCCACTGGCTTGCCGGTCCACTATAAGTATAGCCCATTCAGGTACAGTAAGATTGAATCTCAGTTTTTTAGCACTTGCACATGAATATTATAATTTAGACGAAGACACTTCGGAATTTGTAGTGTACAATGTGTGTGTGTGCGCGCGCGCGCGTTCACCTATATGTGGTTGCAAGGGTCGGATCATAGCTACTGGCCCCGCCTCTTCGCTGGTCGCTACTAGATACACTCTCCCGGCAACAAGAGCCTTTTCGTACCTCTTCCTAAAGCTATATATGGATCCCGCCTCTGCCACTTCATTCTTAGACTGTTCCACTTCCCGACAGCTTTAAGGCTGAACAAATACTTCCTAATATCCCTGTGACTCATCTGAGTTTTCAACTTCCAGCTGTTCCCATCTTTGAAACATTCAGTCCCTGTTCATCTTGTCAATTCCTCTCTTTATTTTGTACGTCGTTATCATATCTCCCTTAGTCCTGTCCTCCAGTGTCATCAGGTTCAGTTCCCTTAACCTCTCAGGTTAAGTGTCTGTTCGACATATCCTGTTGGACTGCCCACTCTATCAACGAGCACGCAGAATTTACCTCCAACGACGTCTTCGCTCTGCGGCCCTTTCTTTACCTTCCCTTCTTGCAGATGGACCCTCCTTTAATCCTGACTCTCTTGTTGACTTTTTGACAGAAACTGACTTACTACACAAACTCTGAAGATTATACCTCTAGCACCTCCCACAGTCCCTTCTACCTCGATCTCTTGCTACCCTCCACCCCTGCACTACCCACCGTCATCTAGCACTCCATACCCTACTAATCGTCCATCTCCCTCTTACAACTCACTCTCCCTGCATCCTACAATAACCTGCAACGCTGTATAACCCCTGTGGTTTAGCGCTTCTATTTGATTATAATAATAATAATAATCTCAGGACATACCTCCTAGCTCCGGGACTAGTCTTGTTGCAAATCTCTGCACCTTTTCCATGTTCTTGATATGATTGCCTAGGTGTGGGTTCCATGCTGGTGTTGCATACTCCAATATAGGCCTGACGTACACGGTGTACAGTGTCGTGAATGACTTTAGATGTTGAAAACCTATTCTTAGATTTGCCAGACGCGCATCTGCTGCGGTAATTATTTGGTTGATGTTTGCTACAGGGGATATGCTCGGTATGATACTCAACCCAAGATACTTTTTTCTTGAGTGAGGTTTGTAGCCTTTGCCCCGAGCCTGTACTCCGTCTGCCGTCTTATTTATCCAACCCCAGGCTTCATAACTTTGCACCTGGCAGGATTAAACTCAAGGAGCCATTTATCAGACCAGGCTTGTAGCCTGTCCGGATCCATTTGCATCCATTTACAATGTCTATCATCATTTTGTAATGAACAATGTATTATCATCATATCATAATTTGAACGATCTACCAATTCAAACTCACTCAATTACTCCAATATTATGTTCATAGTCTATAAGCCATTAGATTAAGCTGCCCCTAATGCCAAGGCATGCCAGAGGCTCTCCTTGCACCTCAATTTATTATTGTAATGTAAACCAATGTACACGAGCAAAGAAATAAAATTGTATTTGTATTTGTATTAATTTCATGTCTGCGGACAGGGATACCTCTGACTCTATGTCTTCCGACACCTCGTCACGGACCATCACTAGTTTTCTTCCATTGCAGTATTTTATTATGTTATTCCGGCCAGTGTTGCGTGCCTCATATATATATATATATATATGCAAGACAACCACTATGAAAAAATAGAGGAATTCCAAGCGCTTTCGTGACTACTCACATTATCAAGGAACTATAAAAGGAAACATGACAAGAGGACTTATATAAGGGGCAAGACTACACCTCACAGTCACAACACACTAACAAAGACTACACCTCACAGTAGCGTAACATCTCACGACTCTGTGAAGAGGAAAACAAGAAAGGACCTGAAACTCTTCCCAAGAATTAAGATTAGTCCAATTTATCATTAAATTCTTCCCAAATTTTATTAATTATAAAAGAATCCAATTTATATAAACCAAAAGAAATATTCATATTATTTTCAAAACTGCTTTTAATGAAACATGATTCTATTATATTCCTCTCAACCATGGACTTGCTTGATACAACCTTCTCAGCATTTTGAAAATCAATTGGATGGTTAAAATCTCTCACATGAATAAATAGAGCATTAGAATCTTGTCCAGTTCTAATGCTATATTTATGTTGTTTTAATCTTAGTTCAAGACTTTTACCAGTTTGACCATAATAAACTTTATCGCATATTTTACAGGGAATCTTATAGACACATCCGTCAGCATTTTGGGGGGAATTTTTTATCAAAAGTCTTTTTACTGTATCAAGATTTTTAAATACAACTTTGATATTAAAATTCTTAAGAAAGGAAGGCATATCAACCAAGTTTTTATGGTAAGGGAGAACCAACATATTTTTGGTTGAATAAGGTTGGTTGTCCCTTTTGGGATTGTAAAAGTATTCCTAGCTATTTTAAAAGATTTATCAATTATGTTTCTAGGGTATTTTAAATCATTAGCTATTTCATAAATTTTAGAGATTTCTTCATCTATGAACTCTGGACTACAAATACGTAAAGCTCTCAAAAACATTGAAGAAAAAACCGACACTTTAACCATCCAATTGATTTTCAAAATGCTGAGAAGGTTGTATCAAGCAAGTCCATGGTTGAGAGGAATATAATAGAATCATGTTTCATTAAAAGCAGTTTTGAAAATAATATGAATATTTCTTTTGGTTTATATAAATTGGATTCTTTTATAATTAATAAAATTTGGGAAGAATTTAATGATAAATTGGACTAATCTTAATTCTTGGGAAGAGTTTCAGGTCCTTTCTTGTTTTCCTCTTCACAGAGTCGTGAGATGTTACGCTACTGTGAGGTGTAGTCTTTGTTAGTGTGTTGTGACTGTGAGGTGTAGTCTTGCCCCTTATATAAGTCCTCTTGTCATGTTTCCTTTTATAGTTCCTTGATAATGTGAGTAGTCACGAAAGCGCTTGGAATTCCTCTATTTTTCATAGTGGTTGTCTTGCATATTCTGATATCACCTGATTACTGTGATCTTTTTGCATATATATATATATATATATATATATATATATATATATATATATATATATATATATATATATATATATATAAAATAAGATGGGGTCCACCTCTGGTGTAAATTGTGGGTCCCATTGCCTCGGAGAAGTGGATAAAAAGGCTTCAAGGAAGAATATTTAGATTTCTTTCTGAAGCCATTTGAATATTCCACTTCCCCTATCACCCCATCTTTTGAATATATATAAAATTTATTTCAAGACAAAATACATTGATAAAACACATTGACAAGAATACAATAGGGAGTAAAACAACATAGATAACAACTCAGAGCTACATGTCAAATACTTCGTCCAGCTCCCCGACAGTGGGCCGCATGCCCAGAATGCTGCAGGCATTTCCCCTCTGGATCGCAACACTGAGTCTCTGAAAGAGGAAGCTGGTCGCCCTGTGGTCCTTGGTTTCTATGATGAGTTTTTCACCCAGCTCTTTGAGAAACTTTAGAGCACACTTGCCCCATGCTCCATGGGTCTCCGACCCTATTGGGATGAAGTTAGAGCAAGGGGGAAGGCCTTCATATTTGCGAGTCTTCTGGGTCTCCCTGTGGCTGGCAGCTCCACCCCCTTCCGCTGCAGAGTATGGCAAGTAGGTGTCTGCC
The DNA here is from genome assembly GCA_009830355.1 of Cherax destructor. Lineage (NCBI taxonomy): Eukaryota > Metazoa > Arthropoda > Malacostraca > Decapoda > Parastacidae > Cherax > Cherax destructor. The sequence goes on along the minus strand of WNWK01004439.1, from coordinate 18,449 downwards.
ATTGTGGCAGCACAGGTGTAGTCTCAAGCAATCTGCTTCCCATCCTTCCAGGGTAGCATAGGGGCTCCATCAGGACGCTTTTGACTTCCATCAGACCTCTGCACTTGGGGTTCCCGTTGAGCTGGGCAACGGGCTATGGCGAGGCTTCTCTTTATGATGTCATTGACCTCCTCATGTCTAGCATACTTCCCTTCTGATGTGTGACACACTAGACCATGAAGTCCGAATTGATCAGCCGTCGCCCTGCCGCAAATACACCTATGTTCGGTGAGTATGGGGGCGGCTAGGCGAAGAGCAACACCAATCCGAATGGCCTGTGGGTCGAGTCGAGTCCCCAGAGAGGAGTTGGGAACAGCTAGAAGGAAATCTGAGTGTGGTGCCTTCACCGCTAGGAGACGAGCTTTGTCCTTTCCTAGAGCGTTGGTGAGCATATATATATATATATATATATATATATATATATATATATATATATATATATTTAAAAGTCGGCCGTCTCCCACCGAGGCAGGATGACCCAAAAAGAAAGAAAATCCCCAAAAAGAAAATACTTTCATCATTCAACACTTTCACCTCAATCATACATAATCACTGTCTTTGCAGAGGCACTCAGATACGACAGCTGAGAATAAGTCCCTCCCAGCTGTCACTATCCCAGACCCCTTTCAAGTGCAGGCATTGTACTTCCCATTTCCAGGACTCAAGTCCAACTAAATCAATTAACTGGTTTCCCTGAATCCCTTCACAAAATGTTACCCTGCTCACACTCCAACAGCTCGTCAGGTCCCAAAAACCATTCGTCTCCATTCACTCCTATCTAACACGCTCACACATGCTTGCTGGAAGTCCAAGCCCCTCGCCCACAAAACCTCCTTTACCCCCTCCCTCCAACCTTTTCGAGGACGACCCCTACCCCGCCTTCCTTCCCCTACAGATTTATACGCTCTTCAAGTCATTCTACTTTGATCCATTCTCTCTAAATGACCAAACCACCTCAATGACCCCTCTTCAGCCCTCTACTAATACTTTTAGTAACTCCACACCTCCTCCTAATTTCCACACTCCAAATTTTTTCCATAATATTTACACCACATATTGCCCTTAGACAGGACATCTCCACTGCCTCCAGCCTCCTCCTCACTGCAGCATTTGCAACCCATGCTTCACACCCATATAAGAGTGTTGGTACCTCTATACTTTCGTACATTCCCTTCTTTGCCTCCATGGATAACGTTTTTTGTCTCCACAGATACCTCAATGCACCACTCACCTTTTTTCCTTCATCAATTCTATGGTTAACCTCATCCTTCATAAACCCATCCACTGACAAGTCAACTCCCAAATATCTGAAAACATTCACTTCTTCCATACTCCATCTCTCCAATGTGATATCCAATTTTTCTTTATCTAAATCGTTTGATACCCTCATCACCTTACTCTTATCTTTGTTCACTTTCAACTTTCTACCTTTACACACCCTCCCAAACTCGTCCACTAACCTCTGCAACTTTTCTTTAGAATCTCCTATAAGCACAGTATCATCAGCAAAAAGTAATTGTGTCAACTCCCATTTTGTATTTAATTCCCCATAATTTAATCCCACTTCTCTCCCCAACACCCTAGCATTTACTTCTTTTACAACCCCCATCTATAAATATATTAAACAACCATGGTGACATTACACATCCCTGTCTAAGACCTACTTTTACCGGGAAGTAATCTCCCTCTCTCCTACACACCCTAACCTGAGCCTCACTATCCTCATAAAAACTCTTTACAGCCTTCAGTAATTTACTACCTATTCCATACACTTGCAACATTTGCCACATTGCTCCCCTATCCACTCTATCATATGCCTTTTCTAAATCCATAAATGCAATGAAAACTTCCCTACCTTTATCTAAATACTGTTCACATACATGCTTCAATGTAAACACTTGATCTACACATCCCCTACCCACTCTAAAGCCTCCTTGCTCATCTGCAATCCTACTCTCTGTCTTACCTCTAATTCTTTCAATAATAACCCTACCTTACACTTTACCTGGTATACTCAGTACACTTATTCCCCTATAATTTTTACAATCTCTTTTATCCCCCTTCCCTTTATATAAATGAACTATACCTTCCCCTCTTTCATACATTTATTAAACAACAATACCAACCACTCCAACACTATATCCCCCCTGCTTTTAACATTTCTGTCATTATCCCGTCTGTTCCAGCTGTTTTACCCCCTTTCATTCTACGTAATGCCTCACGCACCTCCCCCACACTCACATCCTGCTCTTCTTCACTCCTAAAGGATGTTATATCTCCCTGGCCAGTGCATGAAATTACCGCCTCCCTTTTTTCATCGACATTTAAAAGTTCCTTAAAATATTCCCGCCATCTACCCAATACCTCCAGCTCCCCATCTACTAACTCCCCTACTCTGTTTTTAACTGACAAATCCATTCATTCCCTAGGCTTTCTTACCTTATTTATCTCACTCCAAAAAAATTTCTTGTTTTCAGCAAAATTTCTTGACAGAGCCTCTCCCATTCTTTCATCTGCTCTCACCACTCTCTTCACCTTTCTTTTACTCTCCATATACTCTGCTCTTCTATTAACACTCGTTTTGGAAAAACCTCTCATAAGCTACCTTTTTCTCTTTTATCACACCCTTTACTTCTTCATTCCACCACTCACTCCTCTTTCCTCCTGCACCCACCCTCCTATAGCCACAAACTTCTGCCCCACATTCTAATACTGCATTTTTAAAACTATCCCAACTCTCTTCAACCCCCCAACTACTCATAATTGCACTAGCCCACCTTTCTGCCAATAGTTGTTTATATCTCACCCTAACTTCCTCCTCCCTTAGTTTATACACTTTTACCTCTCTCTTACTTGCTGTTGCCATTTTCTTTTTGTCCCATCTACCTTTTACTCTAACTGTAGCTACAACTAAATAATGATCCGATATATCCGTTGCCCCTCTATAAACATGTACATCCTGAAGCCTACCCATCAACCTTTTATCCACCAATACATAATCTAACAAACTACTTTCATTACGTCCTGTATCATACCTTGTATACTTATTTATTCTCTCTTTCATAAAATATGTATTACTTATTACCAAACCCCTTTCTACACATAGCTCAATTAACGGTTCCCCATTTACATTTACCCCTTGCACCCCAAATTTACCTACCCTCCACATCATTTTTACCCACTTTAGCATTAAGATCCTCAACCACAATCACTCAACATTTCCCAAAATCTCTCTCTCTCCTCTACACTTCTATCTTCTACAGGTGCATAAACACTTACTATAACCCACTTTTCACATCCAACCTTTATTTTACTCCACATAATCCTTGAAATTGTACATTTATATTCCCTCTTTACCTGCCATAATTGATTATTCAACATTATTGCCACTCCTTCTTTAGCTCTAACTCTATTTGAAACCCCTGACCTAATCCCATTTATTTCTCCCCAGTGAAACTCTCCTACCCCCTTCAGCTTTGTCTCACTTTAAGCCAGGACATCCAGCTTCTTTTCATTCGTAGCATTTACAATCATCTCTTTCTTATCATTCGCACAACATCCACGCACATTCAAACATCCCATTTTGACGGGTTTCTTCTTTTTCTTTTTTAGTAAATCTATACAGGAAAAGGGGTTACTAGCCCATTGTTCCCGGCATTTTAGTTGACTTTTATAACACGCATGGCTTACGGAGGAAAGATTCTTATTCCACTTCCCCATGGATATGAAAGGAAAAGCAATAAGAACAAGAACTATTAAGATAAAATCAAAGAAAACTCAGATGAGTGTGTATACATAAACGTGTACATGAATGTGTAGTGTGACCTAAGTGTAAGTGGAAGTAGCAAGACGTACCTGAAATATTGCATGTTTATGAGACAGAAAAAAGACACCAGCAATCCTACCATCATGTAAAACAAATACAGACTTTCGTTTTACACTCACTTGGCAGGACGGTAGTACCTCCCTGGGTGGTTGCTGTCTACCAACCTACTACCATATATATATATATATATATATATATATATATATATATATATATATATATATATATATATATATATATAATGTGTGTGTTGTGTGAATTTTGAAGTAAATGTGCAATAGACATAAACACGAAATCTGAAGGGCTGTATATTTCGAACTCCACCTGAGATCCTCTTCATCAGATATTCAAGATCTCAGTGGAGACAATTTTTTTTTTTCAATGGCTTGATGTGATGTTGGAGTGTGAAGGGATTCAGAGAAACCGGTTAGCCGGACTTGAGTCCTGGAGGTGGGCAGTACAGTGCCTGCACTCCGAAGGGTGAGGATGTTGCAGTTCGGAGGCTTATTTGAATTATCCCCTCAAGGGAGGTTCCTTGACGCTGGTGAGGGGCTCGTGATCTAGGGAATTGGATCTGTGCTCTGGTTCCCTGAATTTTGTTTTTTATATTTTATTTATAAAACACATACAGGTACATTAACAACAAACTTTGCAACACTATACAAAACATTAACATTATATAGTGACAATGATACAAAGAAAATTCGTATCTGAGACCACTCCACTTGTGGTTTCTGAACATAACCACTTAAAAACTAACATCATACAGATAAAATATAAAACCCTGTTTTATACAAATACAACACGACCACAGGCCACTATATCCAATAATTTGTGAACTAAATACCTCTACATAAAACATATATGCATAAATATTACTGAATACCTCTAACCTAAGAGGCCATAGGCATTAAGACTGCCATTTTAATTATGTTTAAAACTGTGCTTTACTGTAACATTACATAATAGCAATTATTCGAAGTCTTATCTGATACCACTCAAGTTGTAAGTTATTATCCAACATATAAAGGAATAACCATCTAAATGATGGGTATTCCGTCAAGACTCATAACACATATCACTTGTCACATATCACTTGACAAGGCCAACTCAATTTCCTTCCCCTATCCCTATTAGACTACTCCTATCACTGAATACAAGCACGTATCCTAACCGCAGAGCATATATCACCATAACAACATACAATAATTCATAAATACACACACAAAAAAATAAGAACTAAGTACTGCTATACATAATCTATGTACTATGATGATACCCTTAATCATCATACAAAATTTTTCCCAAATAATTCCCATACAATAAGATCGTTAGCATCATTAATTCCAAAAGCTATACAAAACAGTAAGTACTTTCACATTGCCTAACGACAATGATATGATGTATATGAAACGGAGCTATACAATAACATTATACAATGACAATGATAATGTAAAAACCCTTCTCTGATACCACTAATCTTGTGGTAATATTACAATAACTCCACAACAAATTTTAATTACCTATTTTGAGAGCACTGATAAGAAACATAATATGTACTATTTGAGAACAATATTAACATGATCCCGTACAGCGTCAGGGAACTATACCTTCCTGTCTCATAAAACAAACATCAATTACCATGCTCCAACACTTCAGAAAGCCCTTGTGCGTACTCCTTTCCCTTGAACCTGGTCTTTGTCACGTCATTACGTAAAGTCAAGTCCAAACAAGTTCATCCTGTCATCCTCTCATACCTATTCAACACCTTTCCGCTCAGCTGTCTTTTCCCCGTTGCTCAATAACAAGCATTCTCGTCGCCAGTCGACCCCGTCCCCTCAACATTCACACTACTATGCACCCTAAAACCTCATTCAACACAACATCGACCCCCTCCCTAACTACTCTGTCTTCCAAAGAATCCAGTCCTTTCCAGCTCTACTCTGCATCACCATAATAACTTTGCTACTGTTAATGTCCTATATCCCTCAGAGAAACTTGATACCCATTTATCTCCATACAATAGCCTATTCCTACACATTGAGCGATACACATGAGCCGCTAAGGCTTTCACCCTACAGTCCCCTCCCACTCTCTCATTCCCCATGATACATACAAGAAATCCGCAATTACATACATAATTGCCCTCCCCACTTCTCTCGATACTCCCCAACATCAAAGCTTAAAGCCCGTAAGGTCGAAATTTTCTCCCCACCAATCCAATCACCCTTGACAACCATAGCCTCACCCCCTCTAAAGACTCACAAAAATATACAGCATGATATGCTGTCTCCTCATCTCCGCACCTCTGACATTCATTCGTACCCACCAACCCCATCCTATATAATTCAGACCTCGATGCCAATATACCTAATAAAAATCTGTAAACCACCTCCCGTACCTTAGGCAATAAACGGATCTTCCTGAACCTACCCCAAATCCCCCTCCAATCATAAACTGGAAAATTTGCTTGACCCTGTACCACCCCACCCTTTTCACTCCCCGTCCCCAACCTGCCCACCTTTGCCCTTTTAGGCTCCCTCATTGCCAATAACTGTCTAGCCATGTCCTCACACACCCGCAGGTCCCTCCCACTCCACCACTTCCGTACATCCTCCATGACCGCTCCTACTCGTTGACCTCTCACCCCACCCTTCCTTAAAAAACACTGTTTCACATAAACTGCTTTCACACGATGTTCCAAAGAAATGAGGCCCAACCCCTCTTGACACTCATCATGACAACTTCCTTTCGAAGCCACGGCCGCCCATACCCCCACACATACCGTAACACTTTCTTTTGTAATTCCCTGATGTCGACCATCCTTAAAGGATACACCGCAGCTACATGCCACACCTTACTGTATACAAGTGTGTTCACCACCACTACACGTTGCAACAGCGTAACATCCCCTGCCCTCAAACCCCTCATTCTACCCAAAGCCCTACCCACCACCTCCTCAGAATTCACCTGCCTGGCCACTCTCACATCTGCCATATACACAATTCCACAGATCTTTATTCTATCCACAACATTCCATCCATACACCTTCCCCAAGCCCCCACCCCACCCACGTACCCACCTCCAATAACTTAAGACTTGGCTCCATTAACCCTCATTCCCGTCGCTGCTCCAAAGACCTCTATAATACGTCCCACATTAACCAGCCCTTCTGTTCCACCCACCAATACAGTAGTATCGTCCACATACCCCACGATGCCCACACTACTTACCCCTCTTCCCCTCTCTCCCTCTCTCCTACTCCTTCCTCTATTAACCTATAAAAGGGATCCTGCATGCTCGAAAAGGATCTGAGATATGGGACACCCCTGTCTCAGACCCCTTTCCATCACCACCTGTTTCCCCAACTTACCATTCACCTGTACACACACTTTCGCAGAACTATACAATGTCTCAACCCATCCAGCAATTTCCTCCCCAAACCCTTGACTCCTCAATATAATTCCCAACATGCTTCTATTCACACAATCATATGCTTCCTTCCAATCTATTCCCAAGACACCCCCTCCCGTCCTACCTTCAATAAAATCCCCGATTCTCCCATGTCCTACACTCATACTTCTTCCAGGTATACCAAACTGCCCTGATGTATGACTTTGTCAACACCTTTTTCATTCTATTCCCTAAAATTTTTGCGAAGATTTTATAATCTCCACACATGAGGGATATCGCCCTGTAATTACCCAAGGTTCTCACCCCCCCTCCTTTCGGCACCAGAACAACTACCCCAGTCCCCTGCGTCTCCCCTAACCTACCCCCATCCTTCATACAATTAAACAAATGCACTAAACATTCTCTCAATGTTTCCCAATGCACTACATAGAAATCATTCGGTATCCCGTCTAACCCTGGTGCCTTCCCTAGACTTAATCTAGACACTGCCTCCCCACTTCCTCCTCACTTATACTTCCACCCAACTCCTTACGGTCTTCCTCCCCAAACGACACAGGATCCTTCCCGAAGGACCTCCCGGCACTACCCGTCCCTACACTCAATGATAATTTCCTCCCAAACCAATGATCGGCATAATTGCTTATGCCATCCGTTGTCCTGAGCACCTGTCCCACTTCATATCCTCCCACCCTTGTACACACCTCAATCCCCATAATCGTGTTACCCCTCTGCCTATCTCTAAACCTCCTCAACACGCAACCTGACGGTCTATCTCCCCACAACGCCTCCTCAATACCTCCTCTTACTCTGATCGATCAAAACGATCATTTTGAATATCCTCAACCTTCCCTTAACCCCTCTATTTCCCCATACCTACCAACCCCACCCTCATAGCATTCATTAAGCTGACCCTCCAAATATTTCTGAAGACCAAACTTCCACCTTGCCTCATCTCTTCCTTGATTCCTATAAAAGTCCCTTATTCCCTCCTTTGCACTTTTTCCCACCAGCCCAAAAAATCTTTCTCCCTTACCTCTGCTCCTTCTAACCAGAAGGACCCCCACCATTCCTCAAATGACCTCCCTCCCCTCCCCCGCCAGCAAACGCACATTCAACTTCCAATAACCATTGTACCTTCGGACCATTCCATCCCACTCCACCTCTACTAATACACCACGATGGTCAGAAAAAACCCAAAATCAAGCGTTTGCACCCTCCCCACTGTAACGTCTCTTATTGCATAAACACGATCCAACCGGGCTGCATAGCCTTCCTCACAAAGTATGCTCCACTCTCCACCCATCACCCGTACCACATCGAACACTCCCACCTCCCTCAGTAAAACACGCAACGCCCTAATTCACAACCCGCCCTCTAGGTTCTACATCTTTTTCCTGATTATACAATTCCAATCCCCACCCATCAGAGTAATCATAGGCAAACCCCGTAAATGATATGTCAAAACCTCCCTTACAAATTCATCCTTTACACGTTGATTATTGTCAGCTGGCATATATATTCCCATGAAACATACCCGAATGTCGCCCCAATCCCCATCCACCCTCACCACTCTCTCTCCCCCCTCCTCCCAAGCTAACAACCGAAAGGGACTGGACTCCTTCACCCCCACAGCCACCCCACCCTTTAATTTCCCCGAGTTACCTGCATACACCTCATAACCTTTCAATCTCAACTCTCGCCCACACCTAAAATTATGTTCTTGTATAAAAATTACATCTACGTCATATCGTCTTAACACTACCTCCACCCACCTACGTTTAATTTCTGCCCTTAGGCCATTCACATTAATCGTTAAACACTTGAATACGCCAAAGGGGGCTTTCCTCTGTGCTTTTGCGAGCGGGCCGTGGCACCCTTCCCTAAACCTTTATCTCTAACACTCCTCACTCCCTGATCCCATACCCTCACCTGTGACCCCACCTTCCCCTTCCGTGCCATCTCTACATATGTTTTCTTACCTGTACGCTGGCCAGGTGTGAGGACATCATCATCTGACACCTCTCCTGCCCTCTTTCTTGATTCTCCCCCTACCTCCATTACATCCGTGTCCCCATCCCTATGCACATCAGCCTCCACTTCCTGCACCTGCAACCTGTCTTCCCCAGCTTCTGGCACGTTCACGTCCTGGTTAAGCCTACCCTCCTCCACCTGTAAGTGTCCTTCAACTCCAGAGGAAATCACCTCCGGATCTTCCAGAAATGTTCGCAACATCTCTTGCAATGGTTGCGATAGGTCCACCTGGAGGTCACCCACCTCCACCAAATCCCCAGACTCATTATCTTTTCCAGGCCCATCAATTGTTGGAGCTTTCAACTCCTCAGGGGACGTTACACAACTGTCCCCCACACCTTTCCCCACTTCTGCCCCACTGGCCTTTCCCAGTCCTTCCACAATCTCAGGTGTTGACTCCTCCAAGGGGTTATGCATCACAGGTACCTGTGTAACCATTGGTCTTGGGGCCATGATGGTGGGACACCCCGCCGCCATGTGATCATATTCCCCACACATACGACATGTCCTACGCTGTCCCGCGTAGGTAACAAACACCTGCGTCCTAAAGGCCTCCAGCAGTACATAAGACGGTATAGGCCTTTTCAAAGTCATTTTCAATGTGAAGGAACCTTCTGGCAACCCAGCATATATTCCTTCAGTCCACCTTCCCATAGTCGTAGAATGCACCACACCATACCTTTCAAAGGCCTCACTGACATCCAATCCAATGGCCTCAAATGGCACATTACGGACCTTCACAAAGGTGTAATGTTTAGAGGCATCCCTGAGCCGGACTTCTATCCCAGTGTTGACAGTGAGGTGCTTCTCCTGGTACCTCTCCACATTTTTTTCATAAGCCTCCACTGTACCAAATTTCACGAAGATCCTCATCGAACCATTTAATGCAATGCCATATAGGTCTTCATGACAAATACAAAAGTGTCACGGATTATCGCCGGCAGCAACACTGAAGCGTTAGCTGGGTAAATGGCTCCTTAAGAAGCTCCACACACACGTGTTGCTCCTCCTCCGAACACTGGTCGCCATCTTGGAGAAAATCGGAAGTTGCGCAAAGACTGGACCAGGAGCAACTGCGCAGCACAACCTCTCGGCCCGTGAGCGAAGAGGTCAATGGTTCCCTGAATTAAGCCTGAATACCTTCCATACCCCCCACATGCGCTGTATAATACTACGGGTTTAGAGCTCCCCGTGATTATAATAATAATAATAATAATAATAATTTGAATTGTGATGTTTGTACTCTTCCAGCAAGACAGCTGCTGAATGAATAATGGTGAATTTTTTTTATATAATCCTGCCTCTGTGGGAAACGATCGGTGCCTTAATAATAATAATAATGTGCTAACTCATATTCATCGACAATATCTAGTACTTGTATTTATAAATTTGTTTCCATCTATTATCTCATTGTGTCACCATGCAGCCACAAATATAACCTGTGGGGAATTGTGAGAGAAGTCTATCTGGGACACCGCCACTAGCAATAAACAAACTCCCAGGGAGATGACCGACTCGTATAAATTTTACCGCAGTCATTCCCTTTAAGGTATGTGAGAACTTTACCCGCTCCTGGCCGCACCGAGGGGGTACCTTCAATATTCTCGTTAGCCCACTGCACTCTGGACCAGTATAAATAAATCTGAGAAGATCATTTATTATAGTTATGTTAGGTTAAATTTAAGTGGACTGTATTGGTTGTTGAACAACTGATCACACGGAGAAGAGGTAGAGAACACATAGTTCAATTAACATGACCAACACTCACCTAATTAACAGCATCATAGCGGTGTATCGTAGATCGTTGACCTAGCTAAAGTACATCTACTGTGCGTAACAATATCATTGGCCAATAACAAAGTAAACAGCAGAGTACTTAGCTTTAGATGAGGGAGTCGTTCCGTTGTTGACGTCCTCCTGCGATCTGATTCGATCGCGATGGTATTAGCTGTCTCGTCGAGTCAAGGAAGGTTAATTTCCGTGCACTCTTATACGCCCACGAGACCGAGCGTTCGTTAACATGTGGTTGGTCGGGGTAGCGAATCAGATCCTCGCACTAATCCGACCGTTTGTACTGTTTATACGTATAACTTTACATATTACGTGTATCCTGGCTTAATGCCCACTAGTTTATACACATTCACAGTCTCGATACTTGAATTTCGAGTAGATAACTTGCGATATGTTAGTTCATTTCAATCACATCCAATATGGCGGTCGGGTATGGCGTACCCAAGCCAGACCCGGTCGCTACAATCAACCCTGATTATTTACAACTCGGTTTCACTATATTCACCATTTCCCACAGTTCATCGAATATATTACAGTCTCTTCTAAGATGAACTCCCCAACATCAGGGTTACGACTTTATCCTGCCGTATGGTCATTTCACTCAGTTCAAATAGGCCTATGACCGCGTCACTCGCGGCGCCCACCTTATTTCACAATTATTGTCCTATTACTGGACCTCCTGGACCGATTGTCCCACTGGATATTCCTCCACATTACAAAAGGAGGTAATTAAATCCGATTTGGTGGGCGGAATCTCCAAATTCGACAGGCCATCCCATCACCTGATCGGGTCGGTAGGCTCCCAGTTCACTCTACGCCTATTCCCTCTATGCCGCCTCCCTGCCCAGCTCACGAGGCCTCTCGCGCATGCGTGTGAATTCGTTGGTTCTTTTCAGTTAATGTTAAGCCAACAGCAACACAGCAATGATATCAATTCATATTGGAAAGTTTATCAATTACAACTTTCGGAAAATACCAATATTTTCCACATAACCTGCATTGTGTCCATGCCAGTGATGCTAGTTTAAGTGTAGTTTGCATCAGCTGAGGGCTCGGGCACTGACTTCTAAATTAGCCAGTAACATTTTTGTAGCGGTGTATACCTGGATTATACCTGGAGAGGGTTTCGGGGGTCAACGCCCCCGCGGCCCGGTCTGTGACCAGGCCTCATGGTGTAGAAAAGTTTACAAAAACCAGCTGAAGGTCATTGACATAAGGGGCTGGAACTTATAACGCTTAATTGTATTAATGGCAAGAACTCTCTTCGAATGTTAAATGTTTATGGCATGAAGTGTGAGTTTTTATACGAAATTAGCAGGGTAGGTTGGTTAATGACGTTCGTGTGAAGTTCAATAGGGCTGCATGGTAACCTTTTTTCAACACCAAACAAGAATACTTTAATCCCTAAAATAGGAATGAAAGTAAACTCAACATATATTCGCTAAGAAAAATATACCCTCAGGTATATATCCTGTGAAAGAAGCTCGTGTGATTGATCATGTCAATTGGGAAAATAAGATGTATCTTATAAGTCTATTTGATTATAATAATAATAATAATAATAATCTTATAAGTCATAATTTTATGTATTATTTTTATTATTTTTATTATTATTATTATTATTATTATTATTATTATTATTATTATTATTATTATTATATAAAATGTAATACCGGAACATGAAGTTTTCAAGGGGCAGATCTACAAGTTCGTGCAGGTGTCTGGTTGCTAGCCAGGTTGTGTTGGTTAAAACGTTGGTATGCGAACAATTGGTAACAACAGCTTGGCTGGTCATGGAAAGGAGAAGGGGAGGCACAACGAAAGCCGTGTCTCAGGCCGGTTAGTGATTGAAAAATTCTCCAAACTAGCTACAACTGTGTCACAGGAAATAGGAAGAACACATCACTTTGTAAACATCCCTGCGATGGAAATTAAATAGCTTTTTTTTTAACGGGTTCACTTGTGAAAATCGCATATTTATTCCATTCTGACTACCCAGCCCGCCCTCAGCAGATTCTTATATCCATAGGGCAGAGCTAAACTCATTGGGGTCATCCAGCGCCTGGGAAAAAGGAGGTAGTTAAGTATGATTCAATGGAAGAAGGGTAGCTCCAACATCATCAGGCTATGTTTTATTTGTATATATTGTGGTAATAAATATTAGCAAATCTCAATCTGCACATATACGTCTCTTAAGGTTTCTTCCTTTTCGTTGTCACAAAAGAATTAAGGAATAGTCTTTAGTAGGCCTTGACAAGACCTATAATTACGTGTTGATACTGTACGTACGAAAACCCTTAAATGTTCGACTGACAACTGACTGCCCATCCGCCAAGTATATTTTATGTTTATGTTTACGTACTTAGTCGCTGCTGATAAATAGATACGTGCGTGTCATACCACTTGTATAACCTCACCCCTGGGATGTAGTACTATATATGCACCTCACCTAACAAGAGCTCTAAACACAACCTGCTGTAAATAATGCAAATGTTACGGAAAGTTATATTATGATCTTGGAATGATTATTTCCCTGAAAATATACTACTACTATTATCACCACCACTAGCAATAACAATTACATTATGATACGTAAATTTTGGAGTCTGGCGAGTGTGGAAAAATAAAGCCTAAAATGGAAAAATAACCATTATTTAAAGGCCCTAACATAGACAATGAAATTAAATAAATGAATGAACTAGGAAGCAGGAGGCGGGGCGTTGACCTCGGAACGACCTCCGGGTAGACGCCAGGTAGGTAGGAGAGGCTCGCTCTATATTCAAGTTCCAATGGTTATAGGGAGATGTCGATTTGTTTATCAATCAGCGGTGCTTTGATGCTGATGAATGGCTCTTGCTCAAGGAATTAGAGTCACTCCTTCCTGGGATTAAACTTTATTTTCCATTTCCAGGCGTTGTATAACCCTACGAATTTAGCACTACCATGAATATAATCCTTTCGATTTGTATGTACGAAGTGAACACTACACTTCCCCTTTAGAGGAGGTACCTAGATGCTGGTGAAGGGCATTTGATCCTAGGAACTGGAGAAATTCTACCCTTCCTCGGATCACACCTGATTGTCTCCCATTCCCAGGCCCCTTACGAGTTTTGTGCTTTCCCGAAATATAACAATTATCCTTTTAGATGACGTGTTAAAAAAACTCGTTTGTTGACGAATGAGGTGATATGATAACTATATTATCTAGTAGATAATGAAGATTTCTTCAACATCATCAAAAGGGAAAAATCAGAGACCATAATTTCAAAATAAGAAAAGTGCGACAGAAAGCACTCTTTATTTCTTATACTTTATTAGTATTTTGTATTTTATATTTTATATTAACCCATCCTTGTACCACCAATGTATTCTTTTTAACTTATGCACCATTTTACACACAAATATATATATATTTATGTACAAAAATGGAGGAGCAAAAAAAAATAGAATAATCAAACAGCCTCGAGGAAAATCTCAGTATTTTTCCATGAAGCCTTTCTATTTATTTCTCCGAAGCTTTGGGTCCCCCACATGCACTTAGAGCAGAGCACCTCGTATATACATATATATATATAAGGTGAGTGGAGCACTGAGGAGTCTGTGGAGACGAAGAATGTTATTCATGGAAGCAAAAAAAGGGGAATGTATGAAAGTATAGTGGTACAGTTAACGCTCTTATATGGGTGTCGAGGATGGATGGTGAATGTTGCAAGAAAGCTGGAGGCAGTGGACAGCGCTGTATGACCCTGGTGGTTTAATGCTTAGTTTTGATTATAATTATACTGGAGGCAGTGGAGATGTGTCTGAGGGCACTTTGTGGTGTGAATATAATGCAGAGAATCCGTAGCTTGGAGATTAGGAGGAGGTGCGGGGTTTCTAAAAGTATTATCCAGAAGGCAGAGGAAGGGTTGTTGAGGTGGTTCGGACATTTAGAGAGGATGGAACAAAATAGAATGAATTGGAGAGCATATAAATCTGTAGTGGAAGGAAGGCGGGTAGGGGTCGTCCTAGGAAAGGTTGGAGGTAGGGGGTAAGGAGGTTTTGTGTGCGAGGGCTTGGACTTACAGCAAGCGTGCATTGCAGCCCACTCTCGCACCAATAGATATAAACGTTCAGCACTGAACGTTTCCCTATTTCCTCGGCTACCTCGTTGCTAGATGTATCCCAACCCATATTTTCAATTTGCTGTTATATACAAGGTTACATAGGTTTATGTAACTGCAACCTAACCTAACTTAAAATAAAGAAATTAAGATTTGAAGGGAAAAAATAGGAATGTTAAAACATTGACGTGAGCAAAACGTCAAAAACTGACACCTTGATTAAAAACGAGAATAGTTTGAACATTGCCAACAGCGTCAACGCTTAGCACTGTGTGCCACCTAAGCACCAATCATAATTATGTACGTTATGTTATAGCAGTGTCATTGTGGTTGGGAAGGACGTTTTGTGGATGCTGCGGATCCGGGAAAGCTAAATCCAGCCTCCTATACCTCAGTGAACGAAAAAGGAACACTATAGATTGTGACATCATAAGTTTTTTATGAAGTTAAATGTCAGCGTTGTAGATCTGAGGTCAATCGAAGGGCATTCCCAAGTTATGGCATGAAAACTAATATTCCAATTACTTCAGTAAAAATGGCAAATTGGTACCTCCGCCCAAAATCAATCGAAACCATCCAAATTTTTATCTGTACAGGATACAAAAGGTTTAAATGTTTGAAACCGATCAGAAGAAACATTCTCCAGTCATGTCATTGTACATAAATCGGTCTGTTTATAAAATTTAAAAATTAAACCTTTCTAACCCAAAAATAAGTGCACATCTTCCTGTAAGGAAAAAACACCATCTCTAACAGACTTATTTTTATTAATTAGTATTTTTATGTGGATTTTTGTTTTGCATTCCTGGGGGAATTGGGAATGGGAGGCAATCAGGTTCAATCCAAGGTGATGGAGGGTAACTAAGATTCCCTGGATCAAGAGCCGTTAAGGCATGTTCTTGTAGATATCAGAAATGATGCCGTAACAAATGTAAATTTTTTAACAGGAAACTATCAGTGTCTGTAAGCACTATACCAACCAAGTTGTGATTGACCAGGCAAGCACCAGACAAGCATGGCCGGGAGGTCGGGCTCAGGGAGTAGGAAAGCCTCGAAACCGGTCACAGGTATATCATTTTTTGTTGATGAGGGACCCTGACATGGGCCATCCAAGCAACAGGACCCAGAGTGCACGCGTTACGTAGGTCATCCTAGCAACAGGCCCCCAGCACGCCCTTGCCGTGGGTCATCCAAGTAACACAACCAAAGATGCTTGTCACGTGGGTCATCCTAACACATCCTAGCTACAGTTCTCAGCGTGTGGGTAATACTGCAACAGATCTCAGCGGTGGGTCCACTAGCAACAGATCCCGCGCGTGGGTCACATACAACAGACCCCAGCCCTGGGTCATCCTAGCAACAGACCTACATGCGCTCGACAGTGGGTCATCCTAGTAACACCACTTGGCACGTTTGAGAATGTGAACGGCTGCTGAGGCTTGGCGGGGCGCCCCCCCTCCTCCCGTCACTAAAGCAACAAAAGAATATCCTCTCCAAGCCTAGCCTATTCTGCAGTGTCCTCATATTGCGTCGTTCGTTTTGTTTTTAAACCCAGATATCTTACTGTATTTCATGAAGCGTTAGATCAGTGTGGGTCATTCAGGTAAGATCCTCCATGCACTAATCGTAGCCAGTTTTTTTTGGCTGCTGGTGATCGCGCATATAAACCTAATGCAGGGAAACTTAGTCATAATCTGTGTAACAATTCATAAAAAACTCACTTTAAAAGGAAACTTTAGATGACGTTTCGGTCCGTACTGGACCATTGCCAATCGCAACTGATTTGATAATGATTCTCGAGAAAGAATAGTGGAATCACTTACTCTAGGTAAATCCATCACCGATCCACCGAGGGCGTACTCAAGGACTGGGCCGAGGCGTTGTCCCCGGATCAACCTCCGGTAGACTCTAGGTAGGTAGCCTACTGACGGCTAATTGCACGAAAAGGCTAGCATAGCCCCACGTAATATAAGTGTTTGTCAGTTCATTGGGTATTGGGGGGAAAAGGGGTCATAAAGTTAGCCATATCTTTTGCACCACTTTTTGTGTATGATAACTATGACATAATAGTTATGTTTAAGACATTTGTTATTTTTGTCATTAGGGTACAATCCACCTAGACACGGGGCAATGCCCCGTGTCAAATGGGAAAAAAATGGGAAATCACTTTTGGTGTATGAACTCCGTTGCGAGGATAAAAAGAATATCTAAAATTTGTGTATGTTCAGAATTATCGCAGTTGTCATTCTTATCCATAGCGTTCAGATTTTTAAGTAATAAATTTACTTTATTTGTAATCACTAACTCTTGTGGGTTTGCCCTTAGTTTTTATTATAATACTAATTGTAATCACTAGCAATAACTTTTTTTTAGGGGGAGAAAGGAAGAAAAGAAATAGAAGGAAGTATCATCATAGTATGTACCATTATAACTATATCATAATGACTGGTGGTTATAAATGACACCACAAATACTTAATTGTCCTCGTAGAGCGACTAACCAACCAAGCGTGACGGCAGTTATAATGGACTTCTGTGGCAGCTTTGATGGTTGTAGACGTGTTACTCTACGTTAAGAATCGGTGACAATTTTTCCCCTTTTCCCCGGGACTTATCCTCCCAACTGGGCTCATTGTCAGGGACGTCATTCATCGGTTCCATTTTTTTCCGCCTTTAATAATTTAAGGCTGTAAGGGGAGCCGTGTTAACCCCTCATTGATTTTTTTTCATAGCATTTTTCACTACGATATATTTTGTAAGCTATATTAAGTTTTGGAAAGTAGACAGATGCAGTGTCTATTATTTCCTTAGGATATCCCAAACGTCTTCAAATGATCAAAAATATGCAAAATATGTTTGGCCGTCTTCCAGATTTTCCTTACAATTATCTGCTTCGGTAAGTAAAGACCAACATACTTTAAGTGTACATTGAAATGTATAAGTATATAAATACACTTAGCTACTTTCTTCATGCAAAAATGGAAGTTAGATTAGAATGGTTGGGTGCGATAGGACATGCCAAGCATGGGTCATTATGCCTTCTGCAGTAATAAACAGTAATGAGCGTGTGTTTAGTTTTTACGTTTGTGATAAGTAGGGGGAAATTTGCTGAGATACTACCATCAATATCCAACCAACACCATCTCCTCCTTTATTCTCTTGTTTTATAAACCTACGCAGTTACGGGTTCACAACATGGGTTACTTAGCGCATGGCGTAGTGGAGCATCGATCATTGCGTTAGGCA
>WNWK01004438.1:127500-140370 GCA_009830355.1 Cherax destructor | reverse complement strand
GTGTCGTTGTAACACCAGACCACCACGCTAACACGGACACCAAACACAAGCAGGTGTTGTTGTAACACCAGACCGCCACGCTAACACGGACACGCAACACAAGCAGGTGTCGTTGTAACACCAGACCGCCACGCTAACACGGACACGCAACACAAGCAGGTGTCGTTGTAACACCAGACCGCCACGCTAACACGGACACGAAACACAAGCAGGTGTCGTTGTAACACCAGACCACCACGCTAACACGGACACCAAACACAAGCACGTACACTACAGCCCCCGGTGGCCTAGTGGGTAAAGCTCTCGCTTCACGCACGGAGGGGCCGGGTTCAATTCCCGGTGGGGCAGAAACATTTCGAAATGTTTCCTTACACACACAAACACACACACACACATACATACACACAACAGGCCTAGTGTCTAATTGACATGTGCCTAGGACAAAATGGTAACTAACACACACAAGCACGCACACGGACAGGCACAGGCAGACAGTCAAATAGCCAGGTAGACATACAAGCAGACAGAGAGGCTGATAGATAGAAACTCATTAAAGGGAGTGATTTTTAAATATTAAATAATCTGAAGATGAAATAGAGCAATTTTTAAGAACTGTCAAATTACTCTCCATTTATCCACCGGGCGAGAGGAAGCGAAAGACGGGCGAAGGGGGGGTAAAAGGAAGGAGGAGAGAGGGGGTAAAGTGGAGAGGGGAGGGGGTAAAGTGGAGAGGGAGGGGGTAATGTAGAGAGGGGAGGGGGTAAAGTGGAGAGGGGAGGGGGTAAAGGTTAGTAGTGTGGGTGTGTGTAGTTACTAGGTGGCAAAGACGCTTGTCGATAGACACTTGGCCTGTGGGTGGGTGTTTTTTTTTTTTTTTTGTGTGTGTGTGTGTAGTCACCTATTTTTGGTTGCAAGGGTCGATTCATAGCTCCTGGCCCCGCCTTTTCGCTGGTCGCCACTAGAATAGTGTGTGTGTGGAGGAGGTTGAGCACTGTACATTCATTAGGGATTAAGGTTTCCATTACTGACTCTAATTAACTCTTAATTAATAATGAATAATAACTAATTTACTGTTAATTTAACAGAGGAGATAAAGCTGCCTTATTTTTACTCGTGACACATGGATAAGCTAAGAGAAGTTGCCGAAGCCAAGCTATAAAATGACTCTCAAAGCTAAATGACGCTTAAGTTACTATGGAAGCTTAAAAACAGTAGCTGATCAGAGAGAAAGAGGAGACATGACAACGACGTAGAAGATTGTGAGAAGGATATGTAAATACGTCAGACCAGGGTGTATGTGTGTTAGACCAATGTGTGTATGTGTTAGACGTGGGTGTAAGACCAGGGTGTATGTGTGTCTTAGACCAGGGTGTATGTGTGTCTTAGACCAGGGTGTATGTGTGTTAGACCAATGTGTGTGTGTGTTAGACCTGGGTGTATGTGTGCTACACTTGGGTGTGTGTTAGACCAGGGTGTATGTGTGTGCTACACTTGGGTGTGTGTGTTAGACCAGGGTGTATGTGTGTGTTACACATGGGTGTGTGTTAGACCAGGGTGTATGTGTGTGTTACACTTGGGTGTGTGTGTTAGACCAGGGTGTATGTGTGTGTTACACTTGGGTGTGTGTGTTAGACCAGGGTGTATGTGTGTGTTACACTTGGGTGTGTGTGTTAGACCAGGGTGTATGTGTGTGTTACACTTGGGTGTGTGTTAGACCAGGGTGTATGTGTGTGTTACACTTGGGTGTGTGTTAGACCAGGGTGTATGTGTGTGCTACACATGGGTGTGTGTGTTAGACCAGGGTGTAAGTGTGTGCTACACTTGGGTGTGTGTGTTAGACGTGGAATTTCTTTCCTACAAAGGCGGAAGTGTTGGTGTCAGTGTCAGCTGAGTGTCTTGCTGTCATGAGTGTCAGTGCCAGACTGTATCAGGCAGTGTACGTACCACAAAGTATCAGGCGGTATCAGGAGTCAGGTAATGCCAGGCAGTATCAGGCAGTGACAGTGCCAGGCAGGTGCCATGTTTTTGCCGTGCCATCAAGAGAGAGAGACGCGGAGCTGGGCAGTAGTGAACTTGCTTCCAATATCAGGTTAATTCCTTTATAGCTGCGATTACGTCAGGCAGTTAGTTTTAAATAGCCCTGCCAAAGTTTCTATGGAGTTGGAAGCGATATCACAGGCCACACATGAATGCAGACACGCACACAGGCACACACACAGGCACGTACACGCACAAAGAAGCGGTACTCGCATGTGCACACCGATGGAACTTAATAGAAACATAAAATAGGTACGTAAAACACACACACACACACACACACGAATCTGATATTAATTAAGAGTTCTCAAGGTTGTTTGTTGATGACAAGAGTTGCTAAAGTTGGCGAAGGAGCTCAGTAGAATGTGTAAAAGTAGAAAGTTGAAAGCGAACTCCGAAGAGAGCGAGGTGATGAGATTAAACAGGTTAGGTTAGGTAAGGTTTGTCAGGAAACAGGACAAGTGTTTCCTGACGCGGGTCTTAATCATAAGATGACCCGCTGCTGGAGCTTTTGGTCATCTGACCGAGGCCTTCCGCTGGCTTACCGTTCCAACCCTTTCAAAATTATGCTTATGATTACATCCATTAGATGGGTAAGCGGTAGTATAGTGAATGAGGAAATTACAAGTCAAGTTGGAAGGGAGGAAGAACAGAGGAAGTAAATTGTATTCAGATATTTAATAGTTCGTATGTGAGCAGATGTATATAATCTATCAAATGAACTGCACACATAGACAGGGGAAAAAATAGATATAAGAAAGAACAGATAAGGTAAAGAATAGATAAGGCAAACAGTAAGGAAGAAAATATTGAAACTTGTGTAAAGAAAAGAGTTTGTCCATGAATACATAAAGAAAACATCATAAACAGAGCTTAGTGATGTCAGTGTTTATACGAGGGTGAGATATCGTCTTCAGATGTTGCAGCGAGGAAGAGGCGTAAGATCGGGACATCCTGTTCGAATTAAGAGGATCAGGATCAAGAAGACACGAGTGGAAGCTGAAGATACAGTCGTGTAAGTTCGCTCTACATCAACGTGTGGTGTGTGATTATTAGCTAGAAATTAATGCGCGAAAAAATTAAAAGGCTCTTTTGGTGGTACGAAGTGCATAATTTAGATAGTGAGAGTGAGGTTGTCAGGATGTTTGTTCGTGCAGAAAGAATGAAGCAACATAGATTTATGAAGGGTGTGTAAAGAAAGAGAAGGCACAGTACCCTGACAGAAGGCACAGTACCCTGACAGAAGGCACAGTACCCTGACAGAAGGCACAGTACCCTGACAGAAGGCACAGTACCCTGACAGAAGGCACAGTACCCTGACAGAAGGCACAGTACCCTGACAGAAGGCACAGTACCCTGACAGAAGGCACAGTACCCTGACAGAAGGCACAGTACCCTGACAGAAGGCACAGTACCCTGACAGAAGGCACAGTACCCTGACAGAAGGCACAGTACCCTGACAGAAGGCACAGTACCCTGACAGAAGGCACAGTACCCTGACAGAAGGCACAGTACCCTGACAGAAGGCACAGTACCCTGACAGAAGGCACAGTACCCTGACAGAAGGCACAGTACCCTGACAGAAGGCACAGTACCCTGACAGAAGGCACAGTACCCTGACAGAAGGCACAGTACCTGACAGAAGGCACAGTACCTGACAGAAGGCACAGTACCTGACAGAAGGCACAGTACCTGACAGAAGGCACAGTACCCTGACAGAAGGCACAGTACCTGACAGAAGGCACAGTACCCTGACAGAAGGCACAGTACCCTGACAGAAGGCACAGTACCCTGACAGAAGGCACAGTACCCTGACAGCAAGTAATCGCAGATAACCCAGCACATGTGAGGATGTAACTTGTGTCGACGTTTGGGTTCGACTTAGATCATTAACTAATGACTATTGTGAATACTTAATGATCCAGGTCGGACCGAAACGTCGTCGCAGGTTTCATTCTATGTGCGGGTTATTTGTGAAGAGGGTGTATAAATCTGGGTGATGGAAGGAAGCGTAGGAGACGTCCCAGGATGGGTTGAAGGAAGAATGTGAAGGTGTCGTTGGGGTGTGATAGTCCAGCAGACGTGAGTGAAGAAGTTAGATCGAGGATTGAGGTGCTGTTGGAGTGTGAGCATGGTGCCATCCATAAAGCGAGTTCAGGGAAACCGGTTATCCCAGATTCGAGTTCTGGAGGTGGGAAGCACGGGCCGCGGGGGCGTTGACCCCCGAAAATATCCCTTTGGTCCGTCCACGTCTGGAAACAGGCAGGGCGCAAGTGATGGTGAATGTGTCTCCTTAAGGTCATCCTATCTCACAGCATATTGATCACGGCTCCTGGGAACCACTTTCTTCTCTACACCATCACCTATTTGTCTCTCTATTTTCCTCCTCTTCCCCTACCTCTCCTTTTCTCTTGTCTCTCCTCCCTCCTCACTCTACCCTCCGCTCTACCTACCTAAGCACTAATTAGTTTCCTGTCACCTCACACCTGGGCAAAACAAGACTGAGACACAAACACTTTATTATTGTTTACATCCCGTAGATGTTGAATGACTTAACCACCAGCACTCACCCACACCAGCACTCACCCACACCAGCACTCACCCACACCAGCACTCACCCACACCAGCACTCACCCACACTACCACTCACCCACACTACCACTCACCCACACTACCACTCACCCACACTACCACTCACCCACACTACTACTCACCCACACTACCACTCACCCACACCAGCACTCACCCACACCAGCACTCACCCACACCAGCACTCACCCACACTACCACTCACCCACACTACCACTCACCCACACTACCACTCACCCACACTACCACTCACCCACACTACTACTCACCCACACTACCACTCACCCACAACAGCACTCACCCACACCAGCACTCACCCACACCAGCACTCACCCACACTACCACTCACCCACACAAAAACTCACCCACACCAGCACTCACCCACACTACCACTCACCCACACCAGCACTCACCCACACTACCACTCACCCACACCAGCACTACACTATCACCAACTAATACCACTTCATCAGCCTACTGCTCACACTTATCAGCCGTACTGTACACTTATCCAACCAGACTGGTACACTTATCAGCGTACTCGTCACTTATCAGCCCACTGGTACCTTATCACACATTACACTCACACTACCACGTACTGGTACACTTATCAGCAGTACTGTACACTACCCAGCAGTACTGTCACTATCACAGCTACTGGTCACCTACAGCAGACTACATCACTACCACTTATCAAGCAGTACTGGTACACTATCAGCAGTACTGGTACACTATCAGCAGTCAGTACACTTATCAGCCCACGGTACACTATCAGCCATACTGATACACTTATCAACCAGTACTGGCTACCTTATCACCCTACTTGTACACTATCCAGCCGTACTGGACACTTATCAGCAGTACTGGTCACTTATCCAGCCTACTGACACTTATCACCGTACTGGTACCTATCACCACTGTACACTTATCAGCCGACTGGTACACTTATCAGCAGTACTGACCCTTATCAGCATACTGGTACACTATCAGCAGTACTGGTACACTTATCCAGCAGTACGGTACACTTATCAGCCGTACTGGTCAACCTATCAACCATACTGGTACACTTATCACAGTACTGGTACACTTATCCAGCCGTACTGGTACACTTATCAGCAGTACTGGCTACATTATCAGCCAGTACTGGTAGCACTTATCAGCCATACTGGTACACTTATCAGCAGTACTGGTACACTTATCAGCCGTACTGGTACACTTATCAGCCATACTGGTACACTTATCAGCAGTACTGGTACACTTATCAGCAGTACTGGTACACTTATCAGCAGTACTGGTACACTTATCAGCCGTACTGGTACACTTATCAGCCGTACTGGTACACAAACTGTCATTCACTCTGAGGTACACGTATCACCTTTGTACTGGCAGGAACTGGGGAAACTCAAGCCAAGTTGCTGTGTATTTACACACCCAACACTTCATTACAAAGTCATCTTGGTCAATTTATCTCATTTACACAGTTTCCAAATACATCTACATTATTTTCCTTCAAATGAGAGCGTAAAATTATGAAAATTATATGGGAATATTGTTTATAAATATCCTTTACATCGTGAGACGTCAGGGGAAGACTGACACGAGTTGCCAGAACGTAAGTATTGAACGTTCAGGGAAGGAACGCCTTGTTCTCCAAGCTAATATGACCAACCTTGTGAGGTTAATGAGTTTTTTATGCGAATTCCACATAGCTCACACACACACACATGAGCCAATTAGCAACCACGAGCACACACAAAAAATCACTGGCCACACAAACAGGTAAACAGACAGAGAGGCGATGTAAACAATAGGAAACAAGAGAAGAACGAGGGAAAACAAACACACTCACCAGAGGCTGTTAGGGCAACCCACACTTGCTGAGTGTGGTTGCAATAATAATAATAAATCATAGTTAATAATAATAATCATTTACATAACAGGACTGTTGTAGGTGCGGATGCTGTTGACAGTGATAACAGGAGAACTATCGTAGCTACTGTTGTTCTCATTAATGAGAACAACACTGTTTCGGCTACTGTTGTAGCTGCTGATGCTGTTCCTAGCAGTGAGAACAACGGGGAAGCTGCAGCGACCGTTGCTCCTACCAGCGAGAACAACGGGGCCGGTGGTTCCGGGTTTAAACGGAGAGATAAACGGTGATGGATGGAAAATCACGGTTCCCCACGCTCCATATTCAACAGATTTCGAAAAAAAAAAAAATCTGAATAAAACCTTCCTTCCGTCATCTCAGGGAGGGGGGGTGAGGGGGTGGAGAAAAGTGCAAATTCGAAACTCCCACGAAATTTTACCCCCGCCCCATCCAGCATAAGTCCTCCACAGCTCGACTCTCTGCTGGAATATTCATATCGTAGAAAAGAAGAAATCCTGCCCCCCCCAAAAAAAAAAAAAAAAAAATTCTCCCCCCACTAAACAAGTGGACGATCGAGAACAAAAAAGGCATATTGTGACTTTGCAAATTGTCCAAGTCGGACCGAAATGTCGTCGTAAGCCTCTCTCTCTCTCTCTCTCTCTCTCTCTCTCTCTCTCTCTCTCTCTCTCTCTCTCTCTCTCTTTGTGCGGATCATTTATGTGTGTTGACGATCACACAAGGTGTGGTGCAGGATTGAAACACCACCACCACCTCTGCCACCAGCATCATCACTACCACCACCGCCACCACCACGAACACCAGCCCCGCCACCGCCACCATCACTAAAACCACCACGAACACCAGCCCCGCCACCGCCACCACCATCACTAAATCCACCACGAACACCATCCCCGCCGCCGCCGCCACCGCCACCACCATCACTAAAACCACCACGAACACTAGCCCCGCCGCCGCCGCCACCGCCACCACCATCACTAAAACCACCACGAACACCATCCCCGCCGCCGCCGCCACCACCACCAGTTGTGAGCACAACGCCCCGACATGGAACACAGCGGGTGAAACACCAGGACTCGGGGTTCCACGTAGTTTTGATTAATTGAATCATTTCTGGTGAACATTGTTCTAACTTACTTAGTGAGAGCGTCCATCATGTTGTTGTTGTTGTTGATGGTGTTGTTGCATGTTTGTTTACGTAATTGCACATTTTTATTAAATAATAATAATAATAATATTATTATTATTAATATTAATATAGTCATGGGTAAGTATAAATTATTATTTTTCATTAACATAAATGAAAACAATATATCTTTAAACTTTTATATATATATATATATATATTATTATTATTATATATATATATGTATATATATATATATTTATTATTATTTTATTAAATAATAAAAAATATATTTAAATTTATATATATATATATATATATATATATATATATATATATATATATATATATTATTTTATTTTATTTTATTAACACATCGGCCGATTCCCACCAAGGAGGGTGGCCCGAAAAGAAAAACTTTCATCATCATTCACTCCATCACTGTCTTGCCAGAAGGGTGCTTTACACTACAGTTATAAAACTGCAACATTAACACCCCTCCTTCAGAGTGCCGGCACTGTACTTCCCATCTCCAGAACTCAAGTCCGGCCTGCCGGTTTCCTGAATCCCTTCATAAATGTTACTTTGCTCACACTCCAACAGCACGTCAAGTATTAAAACCATATGCCTCCATTCACTCCTATCAAATACGCTCACATGCTTGCTGGAAGTCCAAGCCCTCGCACACAAAACTTCCTTTACCCCTCCTCCAACCTTTCCTAGGCCGACCCCTACCCGCCTTCCCTCCACTACAGATTTATACACTCTCGAAGTCACTCTGTCTCGTTCCATTCTCTCTACATGTCCAAACCACCTCAACAACCCCTCCTCAGCTCTCTGGACAATCGTTTTGGTAATCCGCACCTCCTCCTAATTTCCAAACTCCGAATTCTCTGCATTATATTCACACCACACATTGACCTCAGACATGACATCTCCACTGCCTCCAGCCTTCTCCTCGTTGCAACATTCATCACCCATGCTTCACTCCATATAAGAGCGTTGGTATAACTATACTCTCATACATTCCCTCTTTACTTCCATGGACAAGGTTCTTTGTCTCCACAGACTCCGAAGTGCTCCACTCACCCTTTTTCCCTCATCAATTCTATGATTCACCTCATCCTTCATAGACCCATCCGCCGACATGTCCACTCCCAAATATCTGAATACGTTCACCTCCTCCATACTCTCTCCTCCAATCTGATATCCAATCTTTCGTCACCTATTCTTTTGTTATCCTCATCACCTTACTCTTTCCTATATTCACTTTCAATTTTCTTCTTTTACACACCCTACCAAATTCATCCACCAACCTCTGCAGCTTCTCTTCAGAATCTCCCAAAGCACAGTGTCATCAGCAAAAAGCAACTGTGACAACTCCCACTTTGTATTTGCTTCTTTATCTTTTAGCCCAACACCTCTTGCCAAGACCCTCGCATTCACTTCTCTTACAACCCCATCTATAAATATATTGAACAACCACGGTGACATCACACATCCTTGTCTAAGGCCCACTTTTACTGGGAAATAGTCCCTTCCCTCCTACACACTCTAACCTGAGCCTCACTATCCTCATAAAAACTCTTCACTGCTTTCAGTAACCTTCCTCCTATTCCATACACCTGCAACATCTGCCACATTGCCCCCTATCTACCCTATCATACGCCTTTTCCAAATCCATAAATGCCACAAAACATCTTTACCCTTATCCAAATACTGTTCACCTATATGTTTCACTGTAAACACTTGGTCTACACACCCCTACCTTTCCTAAAGCTCCCTTGTTCATCTGCTATCCTGCTTTCTGTTTTACTCTTAATTCTTTCAATAATAACTCTACCATACACTTTACCAGGTACACTCAACAGACTTATTCCCCTATAATTTTGCACTCTCTTTTGTCCCCTTTGCCTTTATACAAAGGAACAATACACGCTCTCTGCCAACCCCTAGGTACCTTACCCTCTTCCATACATTTATTAAATAATAGCACCAACCACTCCAAAATTATATCCCCACCTGCTTTTAACATTTCTATCTTTATCCCATCAATCCCAGCTGCCTTACCCCCTTTCATTCTACCCACTGCCTCACGAACTTCCCTACACCCACAACTGGCTCTTCCACACTCCTACAAGATGTTATTCCTCCTTGCCCTACACACGAAATCAGCTTCCTGTCTTCATCAACATTTAACAAATCCTCAAATATTCTCTCATCTTCCAGATACCTCTAACTCTCCATTTAATAACTCTCCTCCTATTTTTAACTGTCAAATCCATTTGTTCTCTAGGCTTCCTCAACTTATTAATCTCATTCCAAAACTTTCTTATTTTCAACAAATTTGCTGATAACATCTCACACTCTCTCATCTGCTCTTTTTACATTGCTTCACCACTCTTTTAACCTCTCTTTCTCTCCATATACTCTTCCCTCCTTGCATCACTTCTCTTTGTAAAAACCTCTCATATGCTAACTTTTCTCCTTACTACTCTCTTTACATCATCATTCCACCAATCGCTCCTCTTCCCTCCGCACCCACTCGCCTGTAACCACAAACTTCTGCTGAACACTCTAACACTACATTTTTAAATCTACCCCATACATTTTCGACCCCATTGCCTACACTCTCACTAGCCCATCTATCCTCCAATAGTTGTTTATATCTTACCCTAACTGCCTCCTCTTTTAGTTTATAAACCTTCACCTCTCTTTTACTTACTGATTCTATTTTCCTTGTATCCCATCTACCTTTTACTCCCACTGTAGGTATAACTAAAAGTGATCTGATATATCTGTAGCCCCTCTATAAACATGTACATCCTGAAGTCTACTCAACAGTCTTTTATCTACCAATACATAGTCCAACAAACTACTGTCATTACGCCCTACATCATATCTTGTATACTTATTTATCCTCTTTTTCTTAAAATATGTATTACCTATAACTAAACCCCTTTCTATACAAAGTTCAATCAAAGGGCTCCCATTATCATTTACACCTGGCACCCCAAACTTACCTACTACACCCTCTCTGCATGTTTCTCCCACTTTTGCATTTAGGTCCCCTACCACAATTACTCTCTCATTTGGTTCAAAGGTTCCTATACATTCGCTTAACATCTCCCAAAATCTCTCTCCTCCTCTACACTCCTCTCTTCTCCAGGTGCATACACGCTTATTATGACCCACTTTTCGCATCCGACCCTTATTTTAATCCACATAATCCTTGAATTTACACATTTATATTCCCTCTTTTCCTTCCATAACTGATCCTTCAACATTATTGCTACCCCTTCCTTAGCTCTAACTCTCTCAGATACTCCTGACTTAATCCCATTTATTTCTCCCTACTGAAACTCGCCTACCCCTTCAGCTTTGTTTCGCTTAGGGCCAGGACATCCAACTTCTTTTCATTCATAACATCGGCAATCATCTCTTTCTTATCATCCACTACATCCACGCACATTCAGACGACCCAATTTTATAAAGTTTTTCTTCTTCTCGTTTTTAGTAGATTTGTACAGGAGAAGGGGTTACTAGCCCATTGCTCCCGGCATCTTAGTCGCCTCATACGACACGCATGGCTTACGGAGGAAGATTCTTTTCCACTTCCCCATGGACAATAGAGAAAATAAAAAGAACAAGAGCTATTAAGAAAAGAAGAAAAACCTAGATGTGTGTATGTATATATATGCATGTGTATGCCAGTGTAGTGTGACCTAAAGTGTAAGTAGAAGTAGCTAGATATACCTGTTATCCAGCGTGTTTATGAGACAGAAAAAAGACACCAGCAATCCTACCATCATGTAAAACAGTTTCAGGTTTCTGTTTCACAGTCACCTGGCAGGACGTAGTACCTCCTGGGTGGTTGCTGTCTACCAACCTACTACCTGTCATATTATATATATATATATATATATATATATATATATATATATATATATATATATATATATTATATATATATATATATATATTGAGCATACGTAAATGGTTATTCATTTATGTTTCTTAACGTTAGGTTGATGCTGTCATCAGCTTATTGTAAATAATAAATTTCATAAGTGTTCAGATTTCTGATATTGCTGTAAGAAGTCAAGCTATAAGATTATATTATCAACTCTCACCAGCCACAATGTCACTGAGTTTAAATGTGACTCACATTAATAATAACATTAATATTAATATTAATATCAAAATAAAATCATATTAATAAAATTACTACTGCTAATAATAACTAGAATAAGTGAAACAGGGGTTGTAACGTCCGTAGAGTTCTAGTCCTTCCACGGGCGAATCATTCCATGAACTGGACTTATCCTCCTCTTCCTGGGATCGAACTTGAATGCCTCACATTTCCCCAGACACACTATGACCACGACCTGACCTTCCAGAGCTTATGCGACTATTTCCTCTCATTAGACACTTCCTACGAGTTTAATGAAGGTCATTAGTGCATTGTTTAAGGTCATTATTGACTTTGATTGGCCTAGTTAACGTGTGTATGAGTTAGAAATACATTAAGTTGGTTATTAAAGTTAGGAGGTAACGTTGGTAAAATTTACTGGTACAGTTCGGATGTCATCTCTGTAAAGGTTATACCTGGAGGGGGTTTCGGGGGTCAGCGCCCCCGCGGCCCGGTCCGTGACCAGGCTCTCTGTTGGTAATATTGTGTAATACTGTTCTAACTGTCGTGGGCAGACGAGATATTAAACCTTCTACTGAGAGACTGATCAGTTCAAAGTCACCTTTCCTCTAGTGTTGGAGTTTGTCTCCAGAGTCGTATTCGCCTGTATTCGACTGAAGAAGCCTGTTGCGTAGGCGAAACGTTTCGGCAGCTTATCAGTATTGTATATTATCAGTAATATAACACCTATCTGTTGTGGAGACAGGTGTAAACACTGAGTTCACTGGTACATGGGCCTACATATGGGGTACATGTGAGTACATATGGGGTACATGGGAGTACATATTTGGTACATGGAATTACATATGGGGTACATGGAAGTATATATTGGGTACATGGGAGTTCATGGCAGTAGATGGGAAAGATAAATAGCACAGGATTTGGAAGTTCACAGGTTGACTATTTATTAAGGTCAAATTCAAAGAATTCCTGGTTTATATATGAGTCAAAAATCAAATTAATTTTTGGCTCACATTAGTATAAAAAAATCAAAGTAATTTTGAGTTTATTTTAGGGTATGCCCCCTAAGACCTTAGC
>WNWK01004438.1:107500-125000 GCA_009830355.1 Cherax destructor | reverse complement strand
ATGTGGGTTGTGAGGGAGGGGTAGTGGGTGGGTGATGGTGGGGGAGGGTTGGTGGTGGTTGGTGAGAGAGGGATGGAAGGTGTCTGCAGCTATCTGGGTCTTTAACACTTTTTTAAGACTCTAAGTTTTGAAGAAGACGTCCTCAAGGCTCTGGGGTTTTAAAAAAAAAGACTTCCTCATGACTCTGGGTATTTAAAAGACTTTCTCAAGATTCTTGGGTCTTGAAGACTTTCTCAAGACTCTGGGTCTTGAAGAAGACATCCTCAACACTCTGGGGTCTTGACGACATCCTCAAGACTCTGGGGTCTTAAAGAAGACATTAATACGAGATGAACCCAAAGACTAAGACCCTTCATTAGCAACTAATAGCTCCCTCTTTGTTATTCTCTGGTCATTAGCAGAATCTCGACCTCATAATAACTCTATTATATGTTTACCTTTGAGAATAAGTTGCTATCTGTTCACGGCCCCTTGGCCACTAATTGCACTCTAATTACCTTCCACATTACCAATTGAGAGGTAATTAAGGCTGGCTATTCTAGTCTGTCTCCGCGGCTGTTTGTTGCCATCACAGAAACATTAAACAGTCAACTGAGTTAAACTCAATAGATTAAAAGAAATATGATTTTTGTTAGAGGAATATCACACTTATTCTCTCTCCAAAAAAGGGATATTTTTTTTACCTGTCTTGTATTCGGAATTTTTAGTGCAAATGGTCGGGTTTTGATATAAAAAAATGAAGAATTATTCATTATGTCTGTTAAGGAGACCGACCACTGCTGCTTTTTTTTTTGGGGGGGGTAATAATGATGCTAAAACACAGGCAGACTGACGGACAGGCAGACTGACGGACAGGCAGACTGACGGACAGGCAGACTGAGACAGACTGACGGAAGGCATGACGGGAGGACAGACTGAAGGAAGGTATGACGGGAGGGAAATATGTGCAGACTGGGAGGAAATTAGAGAAACTGGTTTGTATATGCATTAAAGTTGTCAAGGTTTTTATTCCCTGACTGTCTGTGTCTGTCTGCCTGTATCTCTCTATCTGTGTCTGTCTATTTGTATGTGTCTCTGTGTGTTTATCATAGTCTGTCTGTGTCTGTACCTATCTGTCTGTCCGCCTGCCTCTCTCTCTCTCTCTTTCTCTCTCTCTCTCTCTCTCTCTCTCTGAAAAAATAATAACTATATTTATATATACACATAATTGGATGTCATACACACGGTGTTTGCTTTGCAAAAAAAAAATATATATTTTAATCCTTTTTTTTTATTTTGCCTTTTCCCAGTACACGTTAAGCGAAAAATATGTTTTTATCGCTGGCGAGGCAAGTCATCAAGAAATACGCTGATACCAGCTCACTGTAAGGGTTAGCTAACAAAAACAGTGAAATACGTGTGTTTTTGTGCTAATTTTCTTTGCTTGTCATACAACTCTATGTTGATTTTCATTAAGTGATTTTTTTGGATGGTAAGGGTAAGGGATATATTGTGTGAGGGAGAGGGAAGGGGGGGGAGGAATTGATGGAGGAAGTGGGGGAGGAATTGAGGGAGGGAATGATGGAAGAAGTGGGGGAGGAATTGAGGGAGAAAAGTGAGGAGGGACTGAGGGAGGAAGGGGAATTTTGGAGAATGTTTGGGGGTGGGAGGGTTTGTCTGGCAGGATTTTTCGGGCAGGATTTGTGATGTGTTTGTGAGGGAGATAAAAAGAGGCAAGACAAGTGAAGAGCCAGAAGGGACCACGTCTGGGTTTGAGAATGATGGTGTCAACAAAAGATACTTGAAGGTAATTTACACTATGAATGATAATTGTAATTATGTGTGCCTGTACCTAAACAAACTTACTTCTTGGAGGAAAAAGGGACATTACCAGACAATCGTAGAGTGCACCATCGAGTACTGGACACTATACGCACAACAGGAGACAAGGTGGGGAAACTACTTAAAAAATGAAACCAAGTAATATTTTTGGATGGGTCCTGGGAGAGGGAACAGCAACACTGCAAGCATCCGCACTTAGAAGAGAAACCAATGACGGTATTTCGGTGATGGGTTCTTCTACTAGATGAGGATTTTTGGTGTTGTGAGGGACAGAAACGAGCACAGGTTCGGGGGACAAGAACTGCAAACCTCGCTCAGGAAGGACCTCGGGGTGAGCATAGTCCCGAGGTTATCGCCTGATGCGCACATCGACAAATACCTTCTGCGGCAAATGTACGTCTGGCATGTCTAGGCTTGGCTTTCAGGAATCTTAACAAAGAGTCGCACACGACTTGATATGGAATATGTCAGGCCGGTCTTGGAGTACGCAGCACCAGTATGGAACCCACACCTGGTCTAGCATGCCAAGAAACTAGAAAAAATGCAGAGACTTCCTAGTGCTACATGATATGAACTTAGAGGTGAGAATAAAGGAACTAAACTTGATGACCTTAAAAGACAGGAAGACCTGAGGAGACATGATAATGATGTATAAAATACTAAGAGGAACTAGTAGGGTGGACATAGACAAACTGTTTGGAAGACAGGAAACAGGTGCAAGAGGGTACAGCTGGAAGTTAAATTCACTGATGAGTCACGGGGATGTTAGGAAGTATATCTTCAGCCTCAGAGTGGTCACGAGATGGGACGTCCTGTGCAGCTAAGTGGTAGGGACAGGATACATACATAGTTTTAAGAATATGTATGATAGGGCTTATGAAGCAAGGAGACAGGACCAGGAGCTGAAATCCGACCCGTGCAACCACAAATATAAATAGGTTATTACGAATAGGTTGGCACGCACGCACGCGCACACACACACACACGAACACACACACACACACACACACACACACACACACACACACAGAAAGCAGGGGTGAGAAAGAACTCCTTAATGATACACATCAGAGTTAAATACCTGCTACTTACACGGAGATTTACCTGGCCAAATGTTACGCTTGCCTCAGCGTTTATACCACCCGCGAGTTGAAATTTAGCGAGCACAGGTAGTGCTTAGTTGGCTGGGAGGGAATTTACACCCAGCATCAGTTAAGTCTCGAGCGGCGGCTCCTCACCTCTAATCATCTGCAGTCACACTACCGCTGTTGTTACCACGATCTGCTCTACTCGAACTGCGGTCGACGTTGTCTTGGCCGAGATACCTGGATACCACACTAGCATGATGGTGTATTAGACAAGGTGATCACGCACGATGTGCAACACCTGGGTATCCTTAGTAAGGCTTCTCATAATGATTCTCAGATGTTATATATGTTTCTCATTCCTGGAAACCACGAGATGAATGAGAGACTGTTGCCTAACATCAGCATATGTCTCACCTCTCTCATCTGTCTCATCTACCCTCTTTATTAAATCCAGCCTCCGAAAACCCGCACTTTGGAGAGGAACCTATGGCGACGTTTCGCTCATCCGGGTTGTCTGGTGATTTGTTTCACCCACAGAATTGCGACTTTATTTTATTCTTTATTAGTTCACTCTTACGATTGCGTGTTTCTCTCTTTATTTATTATCAGTATTGAAGGGAACAAACAGCGATCGATGGAGCCCAGGGGCAGTTTTGGGTGCTCTTTATATGCATATTTTAGTTCAGAGTTGAATCGTAGGTTATTCTTGACTCTAAAATGTTGGAATTAACACGTTTTGTAGCGCCTGGTCACGAAGATTATCATTTGGTGGAGTTGTTAGCCGAGACATATTGGGCAAGGTAACGAAAGACACACATCCGCTCAGACCTCTTATTTTCAGGATAAATGTCTTGAAATCAATAGTTTGTGTGAGGGAGGTGGCAAAGTTGGGGAGATGGAGGAAATGGAAGGGAGGAGGGAGGGAGAAATAAGGGAGGGAGGGAGGGAGGGAGGGATGGAAGTACAGCACTGTTCCTCAACACTGCCCCTTAGCACTATTGTTTAACACCGTTCCTTAATACTTTTGTTTAACAATGTTCCTTAAACACTGCTGTCGCTTCACTTATATTACAGGTGTGGGCCGCTTTGTATAACCTCCTCATCTTCGTTAACTGTTGCGTGCGCCAACTACGTATTTGCAAGTGCCGTAATGAGGGCACGTAGCACCGTTACTGTTCCACGATCATCATTTCTGTTCCGTAATCGTCTTTCCTCTTCCGCGATCATCTTTCTTGTTCCATGATCATCTTTCCTGTTCTGTGATCATCTTTCGTGTTCCGTGATCGTCTTTCCTGTTCTGTGATCATCTTTTGTGTTCCGTGATCGTCTTTCCTGTTCTGTGATCATCTTTTGTGTTCCGTGATCGTCTTTCCTGTTCTGTGATCATCTTTTGTGTTCCGTGATCGTCTTTCCTGTTCTGTGATCATCTTTCCTGTTGGGTCATGAAGGTGGTTGATGCTGGCAGGTAGGGAGAGTCCGCCCCCAGGATGGAACCACCGCCAGCCAGGAGCTCTGAGTAATACACTTGTCCAGCCGAACTGCACCGCCGGGTTAACCTGGTATATTTTCGTGGTGATTTAGGGAGCCTAGTGGGGAAGGGAACCCAGTGGGGGAGACCAGTGGGGAAGGGAACCCAGTGGGGGAGACCAGCCAGCTGATCCTACAAGGTAGTGGGCCAGATGAATCTTCATTGAAGAGAACTGAGCAGTCTGCCTCAACTTTTCCATCGATGTGAGTTGAGCAATCAAGTGGCCTTGTTCTCTGGCCAATGGATACGTTGTAGTGCCCAGTACTACAAGCAGTAGTGTGCTGGTGGTTGTGACTATGGTAGTTCGTCGACTCTCCCTTCATACTGCGTGTTCTCACTGATTTGTGTTTGTGGGGGTCGAG
Source organism: Cherax destructor (assembly GCA_009830355.1). Taxonomy (NCBI): domain Eukaryota; kingdom Metazoa; phylum Arthropoda; class Malacostraca; order Decapoda; family Parastacidae; genus Cherax; species Cherax destructor. The sequence goes on along the minus strand of WNWK01004438.1, from coordinate 120,201 downwards.
TCTTGGTTTACGACAAATACACACATACACACACACACACACACACACACACACACACACACACACACACACACACACACACACACACACACACACACACACATGAAAGTCAAAATTGCATTAGCGTTTATGATGTGTTGTTGCGGTGTTTGTTGAGCGAGCAAACACCAGTGAACATTTACCTCGTTCATTTACTTCTCAGAACCTGACAAGAAAAACCTCCTTCATCACTGGTGTAATATTGATTCAACTAAGTAACCAAGCTGTAATATTATGCATATATTAGTTACCACTCTAAAACCCTTTGATAAGATGTTGCAATTTGTCAATAGTGAGAGATTTTAATTGCATGTGTGTGTGTGTGTACCCACCTATTTGTGGTTTCAGGGATTAATTCATAGCTCTCGGTCCCGTCTCTTCGCTGGTCGCTACTAGGTCCACTCTCTCCCTCCTCCCTGTGTGTGTGCACTCATCTAGATGTGGTTGCAGGGGTCGATTCATAGCTCCTGTGTGTGTACTCACCTATTTGTGGTTGCAGGGTCGAGTCATAGCTCCTGGCCCCGCCTCTTCACTGATTGCTACTAGGTCCTCTCTCTCCCTGTTCCATGAGCTTTATCAAACCTCGTCTTAAAACTATGTATGGTTCCTGCCTCCACTACGTCGCTTTCTAGGCTATTCCACTTCCTGACAACTCTATGACTGAAGAAATACTTCCTAACATCCCTTTGACTCATAGAAGTCTTCAACTTCCAATTGTGACCCCTTGTTTCTGTGTCCCCTCTCTGGAACATCTTGTCTCTGTCCACCTTATCTATTCCTCGCAGTATTTTATATGTCGTTATCATGTCTCCCCTAACCCTCCTGTCCTCTAGTGTCATCAGGCCGATTTCCCTTAACCTTTCTTCGTACGACAATCCCCTTAGCTCTGGGACTAGTCTTGTTGCAAACCTTTGCACTTTCTCTAATTTCTTGACGTGCTTGACCAGGTGTGGGTTCCAAACTGGTGCTGCATACTCCAGTATGGGCCTGACGTATATGCTGTACAGAGTCTTGAATGATTCCTTAGTGAGGTATTGGAACGCTATTCTTAGGTTTGCCAGCCGCCCGTATGCTGCAGCAGTTATCTGATTGATGTGTGCCTCAGGAGATGTGCTCGGTATTATACTCACCCCAAGATCTTTTTCCTTGAGTGAGGTTTGCAGTCTTTGGCCACCTAGACTATACTCTGTCTGCGGTCTTCTTTGCCCTTCCCCGATCTTCATGACTTTACATTTGGCAGGGTTAAATTCAAGGAGCCAGTTACTGGACCAGGCTTGTAGCCTGTCCAGGTCTCTTTGTAGTCCTGCCTGATCCTCGACTGATTTAATTCTTCTCATTAACTTCACATCATCTGCAAACAGGGACACTTCTGAGTCTATCCCTTCCGTTATGTCATTCACATATACCAAAAACAGTACAGGTCCTAGGACTGACCCTTGTGGAACCCCACTCGTCACAGATGCCCACTCTGACACAATTGTTACAAATACACTCACTTGAACAATTAAGAAAACAAGTCATATAAAACAGTTAGTGTTGAGTAATGGTATTTTACTGCTTTTAATTGATCCATTATAAGGGATCAAACACCACTGTTACAATGGATCAAGCATTACTGTTACAATGGATCAAACATTACTGTTACAATGGATCAAGTATTACTGTTACAATGGATCAAGCATTACTGTTACAATGGATCAAGTACCACTGTTACAATAGATCAAGTACCACTGTTACAATAGATCAAGTACCACTGTTACAATAGATCAAGTACCACTGTTACAATAGATCAAGTACCACTGTTACAATAGATCAAGTACCACTGCTACAATAGATCAAGTACCACTGTTACAATAGATCAAGTACCACTGTTACAATAGATCAAGTACCACTGTTACAATAGATCAAGTACCACTGTTACAATAGATCAAGTACCACTGTTACAATAGATCAAGTACCACTGTTACAATAGATCAAGGACCACTGTTACAATAGATCAAGTACCACTGTTACAATAGATCAAGTACCACTGTTACAATAGATCAAGGAACACTGTTACAATAGATCAAGTACCACTGTTACAATAGATCAAATACCACTGTTACAATAGATCAAGTACCACTGTTACAATAGATCAAGTACCACTGTTACAATAGATCAAGTACCACTGTTACAATAGATCAAGTACCACTGTTACAATAGATCAAGTACCACTATTACAATTGATCAAGTACCACGGTTACATTGTAAATGAAAATTTGACATAGCCGAATTGCTGCCTGTTCATATTTTTTTTCTTTCGTTTTGCAAAGATATGAGATTCGTGTGTGGCTGTCAGAGAGAGACAGACAGACAAACAGACAGAGAGACAGAGAGAGCATGAACATTTGTGTTCTTCTTGATTGTTCTTCTGTGTTATCACATAATTGTCTGTTCATCCTTCATCCTCTATTGTTCTTCAAGGAAGAACACAGAGGATCCACATTAACACTCTGTGTAATGTTCACCCACATCTCATCCACTCTTGTGTAATGTTCACCCACCTCTCATCCCCTGCGTATAAATATTCATCCACATAACACATCCATTCCCTGGCGTTCGCAATCCATTTTTCTCACAATTCAAGACAAACGAAAAAAAATTCCTCCTGGGCTGGAAACAGAAAAACAAATAATGATAATTCCATGAAAGCTTTTTTTTCTTTTTTTAAATCGTACTGTCCTCTAGCATAGGCCAAAAAAAAATCATGTTTTCCACCCCCACCATGACGGCTGTATCGTGCCTTCAAAATTTCATTAGTACACGTGATTTCCCAATTTAATCCGGGGTCCCTTTCTAAACGACTATGCCCCAAGCTGTTACCGCCTGGTTATGTCCACACGGCCTAATAAAGGCCAAACTACCGTGTAAATACCGCACGAATAGCGGTATTATCATACCTCTGGCAACTTGTGAAATGTGTTGGGGTGTCTGAATTGTTATGATTGTCGTACCGCCGCTGCTGGTGTGTTGTTGTACCCTGGGGCCACTTCTGCTGCCTCGTCTACCTCTGCTTGGGTGAAAAATCTGTTATTTTCACCCAGGCAGAGGTATACAGCTCTACCTCTAAACGTATGGAGGTAAAACTGTATACGTCAATTGTATATAATGTTTTATGCGTCAAGCACAAAGTGTCATACATCTGATATAAGGTTTTACACGCTGAATGAATAGACTGAGGGACTGATTGCCTCAACTGCCAACGTCTGTATATTGATTTGATAAAGTCACTGGTTGGCGAAACGTCTTCCAATAAAAACACCCAGGTGCTGCACATGTGTTTAATGCCTCAGAAAGTTTTATACGTCATTAATGTGAGAAATCATGAAATCGCTTTATATGTATATATATACGTATATATATATATATATATATATATATATATCTTTACCTAAATCGATTCCCAAAACATTTTCATAGCGCAATTTACCTCACCATTTCCCACATTATTTGCTCCATTATTTTCCTATGCTTCCATCACCGTTCCTAACTCATTCATGTGGCTCAGCTTTCACCCATTACCGGCTTATTGACGTATTTACATTACCCATTCCAGGTCACCCTGAGGTAGGATCACTAAAGGGAAAGATTCGCTCCAGTTCCGTGAACGAAGACCCAGTTTTCACGTCATCTTGCAAGAATTTTTTACATCCATTGCACAATCTTGCAAGAAATTTCGACATCCATCGCATCGACTTGAAATATTTTTTTCATATCCCTCACTGTTAAAAAAAAAAACTGGAAAAAAATCACGGTTATCAATTTATCCGCAGCATAATAAACTATGCAAGATTGGTGTAACTAGTGACATGGTCCTCAGACAAATAGAGAAATTAAAACCTAACAAATCCCCAGGCCCTGATGAACTGTTTGCAAGAGTTTTAGAGGAATGTAAAGAGGAACTTAGCAAACCTTTGCTAATCTTTTCAACATATCACTACAAACTGGCATAGTGCCAGACAAGTGAAAAATGGCAAATGTATTACCTATTTACAAGGCAGGTGACAGGTCCTTAGCTTCGAACTATAGACCAATAAGCTTTACCTCCATATTGGGAAAATTTACGGAATCAATAATTGCAGAGGCAGTTCGTAGCCATCTTGATAGGCATAAATTTATTAACTCTCAGCACGGTTTTACAAAGGGGCGTTCCTGTCTTACGAATTTACTAACTTTTTCACTAAAGTATTTGAGGAGATATATCATGGTATTCAATGTGATATTGTGTATATGGACTTCAGTAAGGCTTTCGATAGAGTTCCACATCAGAGGCTATTGAGGAAACTTAAGGCACACGAAATAGGAGAAGAAATTTTTTCCTGGATAGAGGCATGGTTGACAAATAGGGAACAGAGAGTTTGCATAAATGGGGAGAAATCAGAATGGGGGCACGTCACAAGCGGTGTTCCACAGGGGTCAGTGTTGAGCCCCTTGTTGTTCACAATTTACATAAACAACATAGATGAGGGAATAAATAGCGACATAAGCAAATTTGCTGATGACACCAAAATAGGCCGTCCAATTCATTATAATGAGGACATTAGAGCACTCCAGGATGATTTGAATAGACTGATGCAGTGGTCGGAGAAGTGGCAGATGCAGGTTAATATAGACAAATGCAAAGTTTTAAATGTTGGACAGTAAAATAACCATGCCACATATAAACTAAATAATGTAGATCTTAATATTACTGATTGCGAAAAGGATTTAGGAGTTCTGGTTAGCAGTAATCTGAAAACAACCCAACAGTGCATAAGTGTTCGCAATAGAGCTAACAGAATCTTTGGCTTCATATCAAGAAGTATAAATAATAGGAGTCCTCAGGTTGTTCTTCAACTCTATATATCTTTGGTTAGGCCTCATCTAGATTATGCTGCACAGTTTTGGTCACCGTATTACAGAATGGATATAAATACACTGGAAAACGTACAAAGAAGGATGACAAAGTTGATCCCATGTATCATAAATCTTCCCTATGAGGATAGACTGAGGGCCCTGAATCTGCACTCTCTAGAAAGGCGTAGAATTAGGGAGGATATGATTGAGGTATATAAATGGAAAACAGGAATAAATAAAGGGGATGTAAATAGCGTCCTAAAAATATCTAGCCTAGACAGGACTCGCAGCAATGGCTTTAAGTTGGAAAAATTCAGATTCAGGAAGGATATAGGAAAGTACTGGTTTGGTAATAGAGTTGTGGATGAGTGGAACAAACTCCCGAGTACCGTCATAGAAGCTAAGACGTTGCGTTAGACGTTAGATAAATACATGAGTGGGTGCGGGTGGGGGCGAGTTGGACCTGACTAGCTTGTGCTACTAGGTCAGATGCTCCTCCCTTAAGTTAATGAGACCTGACCTGACTAGGTTAGTGCAATGGCTTAAACCGGTGGGAGAATTGGACCTGTCTCGAATGGGCCAGTAGGCCTGCTGCAGTGTTCCTTCTTTCTTATGTTCTTACACCCCGGCTCAATCACCCCCGGAGAGCGGGGAGAATATACACGCTAAACGCTCATTTGCACTATGGCATTTGGGGCGAGGGGGGCGTGTCTGGTGTGTAGGAGTGTCAGCCTTAAAGAACGCTCTCCATGTCACCTTTATCGCCCGATTAATTCCTTCTTATCCTTCGAAGATAAACTGTCGTATTCATCGAAAGAAATTGTTCTAATTAAGATTAAACCAATTACTGAACTACCAGCCATGTTGAATTGTTAATCTGGAGGGAGTTTTAAAGAGGAGGAGGGAGCAACATGAGGAGAGGAAAGAAAAGGAGGAAGAGGGGAGGAAGGAAGGGAAGAAGGTAGAGGAAAAGAAAGAAGAGGTAAAGATAAAGGAGGAGATGGAGTAAATGAAGTAAAGGACAGAGGTGGAAAGGGAAATGGAAAAGATAGAGGAAGAGGAAGGAAAGTGGAAGGGGGGGGAGGGAAGGGGAGAGAGAGAGGGAGGGAGGGTATGAGAGAGGAAGGAGGGAGGGAGGAAGGAAGGAAGAGAGAGAGACTCATGAAGAACAGGGAGTCGTGCAGGCTCGATCCTCCCTGCGTTAATATCTCCACTAATATTAATACTATTATATTGATATATATCAAAGCCACACAATTCCTTAGTGTCACACAATACGCTACTCAGGAAGCACAAATATCTCTGAAGCAATTATACAAATCACTTTCCCCACTTAATCCATATATATATATATATATATATATATATATATATATATATATATATATATATATATATATATATATATATATATATATATATATATATATATATATATATTTAGCTAGGCAGCATCTCGGTTGTCAGGGATAAAAATCGCCCGGAGAGGCAATTTTGTTGGGTATTATGTTGCAATATAAAACCCAAAACAACAGTCATGTTACTGCGTGGGTTTTTTACCGCGACTTATGTTGGTGTGTGAGGCGCCTCGGGTGGTGCACCCTGAGAGGAAGTGAGAAGAGGAAGAGAAGTGCCTAGCTTTCCTAGCTGTACCCCAGTTTGTATGAAAGACATGCGGAAACCAGGACACTGTATCAGGAAGACTTTTACCCGAGAAGTGACTTTAACAGTACAGTATACGAATAGAAAACAGAATATGTATAGCGGGTCAGTTCAGGTGGTGCACGGACTGTGGACCAGGTCAGGTGGTGCACGGGCTGTGGACCAGGTCAGGTGGTGCACGGATTGTGGACAAGGTCAGGTGGTGCACGGACTGTGGATCAGGTCAGGTGGTGCACGGACTGTGGACCAGTTCAGGTGGTGCACGGACTGTGGACCAGTTCAGGTGGTGCACGTGCTGTGGACCAGGTCAGGTGGTGCACGGATTGTGGACAAGGTCAGGTGGTGCACGGACTGTGGACCAGATCAGGTGGTGCACGGACTATGGACCAGGTCAGGTGGCGCACGGACTGTGGACCAGGTAGGTGGTGCACGGACTATGGACCAGGTCAGGTGGCGCACGGGCTGTGGACCAGGTCAGGTGGTGCACGGACTGTGGACCAGTTCAGGTGGTGCACGGACTGTGGACCAGGTCAGGTGGTGCACGGACTGTGGACCAGGTCAGGTGGTGCACGGACTGTGGACCAGGTCAGGTGGTGCACGGACTGTGGACCAGTTCAGGTGGTGCACGGACTGTGGATCAGTTCAGGTGGTGCACGGACTGTGGACCAGGTCAGGTGGTGCACGGACTGTGGACCAGTTCAGGTGGTGCACGGACTGTGGACCAGTTCAGGTGGTGCACGGACTGTGGACCAGGTCAGGTGGTGCACGGACTGTGGACCAGGTCAGGTGGTGCACGGACTGTGGACCAGGTCAGGTGGTGCACGGACTGTGGACCAGGTCAGGTGGTGCACGGACTGTGGACCAGGTCAGGTGGTGCACGGAATGTGGACCAGGTCAGGTGGTGCACGGACTGTGGACCAGGTCAGGTGGTGCACGGACTGTGGACCAGGTCAGGTGGTGCACGGACTGTGGAACAGGTCAGGTGGTGCACGGACTGTGGACCAGGTCAGGTGGTGCACGGACTGTGGAACAGGTCAGGTGGTGCACGGACTGTGGACCAGGTCAGGTGGTGCACAGACTGTGGACCAGGTCCGGTGGTGCGCGGACTGTGGACCAGGTCAGGTGGTGCACGGACTGTGGACCAGGTCAGGTGGTGCACGGACTTTGGACCAGTTCAGGTGGTGCGCGGACTGGTATTGACTATATTCTTCTTAGTTAAAATTTGCTTCCCAAGAATTTTCGAGATAATAAAACCTCTTGCCTGTGTTTTGAACGATGGTGCTGGTAGTAGCAACGAGGGCCCAGAGCTGTATCACGGCTCACCTAGCAGGAGTGACACGTAAAGTGGTGTCAGTTGTCTATATCACATCTTTACACCTGGCTTCTGATATCAGTGATGCTGTCAATGTTTAGTATAAGCCAGTGTTCGGAGACTCAACACTTCTACTTAACATGTAATGAGCTTAACTTCATGTAATACTTTCAGTGGTGTTGGTGTTACGTCTGGTGTTATAGACGCTGGTGTCTAGTAACTCGTATAAGGAGGAGGAGACGTTGGCGCTATATGATTCTGGCGCGGCAAGAAGCCGCCGCTGGCTTGCACTGTTATAGAAGGTGTCGTTTACAAATGTGCGTGAAGGTCAGGGAGTCGTTAGCTTTATTAGTTGGGCAGCTTTACAAACTTGACGCGTTTCGTTTGCTGCGCGATCCTCTACTCTGCTTTACATTCCAGGTTTGTGACTTGGTAAAGTCCACTTGATTTCTGTCTCTTTGCCAGAGTGACTTTCCTGAGGACAACAGTTTGTATGGTAGTTAGGCTCTCAGACAACGAGTAATGCCTGTTTGTGCCTGAGGATGGCATGGTTATTCTATCCTGGCAGACTTTCATGTTGAATTTGGGCGGAAGTTTAAATCGGCTGATTGTAGCCCCATGGAAGGAATACTAGGTAGTGGTTCTTGACCGACTGTCCAGAGCATCCACCGTGAAGAACCCATGTCGTAGTTGGGGGGGAAGGGGGGGACACGACACCATGCGTCTTGGTATGTTAACAAACAACAAATGCCGACTGAGTCTCAGTCTTCAGGATTCGGTCATAGCTTACACTGAGACCCAAGTCAAAGCGCTGTCCGAGCAACTTTCTGGACTTGGTTTGTTTCTGAACCTTCAAATCAATATATATATTTAGCAACAGTGGTTCTTGGTTCAACATGTTATTCTGGGAGATCGTGAGGCGCTTCTGGGACTCCAATGAACCTTGATCGCTTGGGTCAGCATCAAGCAGCAGCATAGATACCAGTGACTTCAAGGTGGCGACCCTGGACTCGTCTTGGCAACTAAAAGCAAATGGGCCAGTGAAGAGGAAGCCATCTGACTCTTCGCACCATTTCCAACATCGTTGAAATAAAGTACATTTGCCCGTGAGGTTTTTTGAGCACACATAGTTTATGGACATTAGAATGCCCCAGAGTGATCTGGGTCGCTGGTTTCCAGCATAAAATTCACGTATTGGGTAAAAAAAATATCGCGAGAAACAAATTGCGATGCTTCTGTCTGGCCTGTCCCCAATCAACCGAAAATATGGCCCTACTCTACCTAGCAGTACGACAATCTGCTACATTAGAGACTGCAATAAAATGAATAAATTTCGTTATAGACTGATTTTAGCATAGTTATAGCATAAATGTGACTCTTTTTTTTTTTTTTTGGCAAAGGGAACCTGGCGAATAACCTTGGTCGGCAATTTCTAGGTGATAAAGCACGCAGTGGGCTTTACTGGGGTGGTGGGCTTGAACGAGCTCATATTGCATTGTGAAATGTATTTTTTTCTTCCTCTCCCACCATTGTGATTTGTTGTATTCCGCTGCTGTATTGTTTTCTGTCGTTGTATTGTTTTGTTACTCATATTTCGTCTGATTTTTTTTACACTGTGATAGCAAGGGGCAGATGGAACTGGTATTGTATGTTGTGTTGTGCACGCTAGTGTGTTGTGCACGCTAGTGTGTTGTGCACGCTAGTGTGTTGTGCACGCTAGTGTGTTGTGCACGCTAGTGTGTTGTGCACGCTAGTGTGTTGTGTATGTTACTGTGTTGTATATGTTACTGTGTGTTGTGTATGTTACTGTGTGTTGTGTATGTTACTCTGTTGTGTATGTTACTGTATGTTGTGTATCTTACACTGTGTTGTGTATGTTACTGTGTGTTGTGTATGTTACTGTGCGTTGTGTTTGTGGTGTGATTGCTTGTTTTTTTTTTTTTTTTTTTGTATTGTGTTTGTTTAGGACGCACAATCACTAAGCAGTCCTTGAAAGCTTGATCCCTCGCCGTGAGTGGTGACAGTAGTCTGGTTTTATTCGTCAGGAAACTGACAGGTAAACAGAACGACAGACACAGCACAGCAAACCTATACTAGGATATTTACGAGAAACTTTCTCCTTCGCTAGAGCTAAACGTCGATCCAATAAAGCTCTCTAATAAAGCTATTATAAGTTGAGCCATTTAAGCACATTTCTTTGCACCCCAAGTTATTATTTTAACGTAGTGAGCGGTGTGAAACTTCTCAGACGATGCTTGGCTCAGAAATGCTCCTTACGAGTATCAGGTTTCGCAATGAAGCTCAATCTTGAAAGAAGCGTGTAAAATGAAAACCTTTATTACGTATCTTCATACCGGCTCCAGTGTGACTACGTTACAACCCAGACACAGAGTCGACCTCCCTCTGAAAGTCTGGGAAAACGCAGCTAGTCTCTCCTCTACACTGCCTGATTTCCCTGAGCTCTTCACATGTGCTGGCGAGGGGCTATCAAGAAGAGGGAATCACATTGGTCGCAGATGGCGCAGGGGTCGATGGGTTAGGGGATGGGAGAGGGTGGGGGAGGGGGTGGAGGAAAGGGGGTGGCACCCACACGATGACAAACGGGAGGGGGAAGGGAGGAGGAGTGCCACTAGACCCGAGGCTGAATGGCCTCCCGCGACGGTATATTTGCTCGCCCAGGACAGTGTAAATGGCCCTACGAAGTGCCTTACTTGCAGAATGGCCGGCGTGTATGGCACCACATCTGCTGGCACTGGGAGGACGAAGATGGCACTTCAACCTACTGGTACCTCCCTTCCCCCAGTCTCCATACTGGCACCCCCGACGCTCTCTCCCCTTCCTGGCACCTTAGCGTTATTGCGCGGGTTTGAATGTTGTCGTTGATGGGATTGAGTGCCACGTTGTGAGGGTTGTAAGAGGGTTGAGGGTGTTAAGAACCTCAGGTGGATCGTAAGAGGGTTGAGGTGGGTCGTAAGGGGATTGAAGTGAGTTATAAGAGAATTGAGGTGGATTCTTAGATGATTGAGATGGATTCTTAGAGGATTGAGGTGGGCTCTAAGAGGACTTCTAAGAGGACTAAGAGAACTGAGGTGGGTTCTAAGGGGATTGAGGTGGATACTAAGAGGATTGAGGTGGGTTCTAAGAGGATTGAGATCTGTTTTAAGAGGATTGAGGTTGGTTCTAAGAGGTCTAAAGTGGGTTCTAAGACCGTTGAGGTGGGTCGTAAGACGGTTTGAAGTGAGTTATAAGAGGATTGAGGTGAGTTCTAAGAGAACTGATTGGGTTCTAAGAAGACTGAGGTGGGTTCTAGGAGGATTGAGGTGCATTCTAAGAGGATTGAGTGGGTTCTAAGACGAGTGAAGTGGATTCTAAGAGGATTGAGATGGATTTTAAAAGGACTGAGATGAATTCTAAAAGGATGGAGTAGGTTCTAAGAGGTTTGAGATGTGTTAGATATTCCATTTTATTTCACTTAAAGTTGCACTCTGCATGAAAGGTGTTGAAGTCTGCCATCCACGACACTCTGGGAAATGAAGGTCGTTTGTGGTGAGTGTGTGTGTGTGTGTGTGTGTGTGTGTGTGTGTGTGTGTGTGTGTGTGTGTGTGTGTGTGTGTGTCTTTTCATTGTCTCCTCTTTCCCATTCTCCTTGCGTCTCCCTCTCATCTTCTTCCCCTCCCTCTCTTCCCTTTCCCTCTCCCTCTTCCCTTCCCTTCCCCATCCTCTCTCTCTTTCTTAGCATCCTCCCCTTCCTCTCCTTCCCCTCCCCTCCTCCCCACCCCCTCCCCACCTTTCCCTCACCCCCACGTTCAGTTAAATTAGGTAGAAAACTCAATAGGGTGAAGCCAGCGTGGGAATGGGTGAGGGACGCTGCCTGGGAGACCTGAGAGACCTGGTAATCCTGGGAGACCTGAGAGACCTGGTAATCCTGGGAGACCTGAGAGACCTGGTAATCCTGGGAGACCTGAGAGACCTGGTAATCCTGGGAGATTAGCTGAGAGACCTGGAAGGCCTTTTTAAATGCATCTAGTACTAGGTGGTGCTAGAACCCACCTCAGTACAGTCACAGTTCTCTTATAGAGGAGGAAACAGAGGTGATGTAAGTTGTGGTTTAACCTCTATTTCCAACACTTGTAGATGTACACGCTTAGTGCTAGCATTATTACTATTGCTGCAGTTACCTATACTACTACTACTACTACTATTACTGCTATTACTATTACTACTACTACTACTATTACTACTACTATTACTGTTGATATTATAACTACTTCTGCTACTACAACAACTACCGGTGCCACTGTTGCTGCTAATTCTATTTCTACTGCTATTACTACTACTGCTATTATTACTACTACTATTCTTTACTACTACTATTATTACTATTACTATTATTACTACTAGTATTGCTACTACTATTATTAATACTATTACTATTATTACTACTACTATCATTACTACTATTACTGTTATTACTACTACTACTTCCCCTCCTCCTTCCCGACCTATCTACTGGTCCAAGAGCTCGAGCTCAGTCTCAAACCACTGCTGAAATTTAAGATATAAACACGCAGAGGATAACGCATTTAAAAACAAACAAAACGAAGAGAAATGAAAGGAGGAAGAGAAGGAAAGGGCAGACGAGAGGGAAAAGAAAGAGAGGGGAGAACAGGGGGAATAGAGACGCACGAAATCAACACTTGGAAAGCTGGCAGATGATAACTGGATGACTAAACGATAGCCAGGAAGGACGCAGCGAAGTGAAAGGTGGTAATAACGAGAGAATGGTGAGAGAAATGGGTGATTAGGGAAGGAC
>WNWK01004438.1:62500-105000 GCA_009830355.1 Cherax destructor | reverse complement strand
GCAAATCACTGCCACATTAGCGAGTTACAGGTGGAATTATATGAATTATGTAGTGTTTGTGTATTTGTAGGTTAAGTTGCGTGTGTGAGGGGCGTGTGTGAGTCAGGTGTGTGAGGATCACCTGTGTGAAGGACGTGTGTGAGTCAGATATGTGAGGGAGACGTGTGTGAGACAGTTGTGCGGAGGGATGTGCGTGAGTCAAGTGTGTGAGGGGGACGTGTGTGAGACAGGTGTGTGAGGGGGCCGTGTGTGAGACAGGTGTGTGAGGGGACGTGTGTGAGACAGGTGTGTGAGACAGGTGTGTGAGGGGGACGTGAGTGAGTCAGGTGTGTGAGGGGGACGTGTGTGAGACAGGTGTGTGAGGGGGACGTGTGTGAGTCAGGTGTGAGGGACGTGTGGAGTCAGGTGTGTGAGGGACAGAGTCAGGTGTGAGGGGACTGTGAGTCAGTGTGTGAGGGGGACGTGAGTGAGTCAGGTGTGTGAGGGGACGTGTGTGAGCAGGTGTGGAGGGGGACGTGAGTGAGTCAGGTGTGTGAGGGGACGTGTGTGACTCAGGTGTGTGAGGGGACGTGAGTCAGGTGTTGAGGGGACGTGAGTGAGTCAGGTGTGTGAGGGGGACGTGTGAGTCAGGTGTGTGAGGGGGACGTGTGTGGACAGGTGTGTGAGGGGGACGTGAGTGAGTCAGGTGTGTGAGGGGGACGTGAGTGAGTCAGGTGTAGAGGGGGACGTGAGTGAGTCAGGTGTGAGGGGGACGTGAGTGAGTCAGGTGTGTGAGGGGGACGTGTGAGTCAGGTGTGGAGGGGGACGTGAGTGACTCAGGTGTGTGAGGGGGACGTGTGTGAGTCAGGTGTGTGAGGGGGACGTGAGTGAGTCAGGTGTGTGAGGGGGACGTGAGTGAGTCAGGTGTGTGAGGGGGACGTGAGTGAGTCAGGTGTGTGAGGGGGACGTGTGGAGACAGGTGTGTGAGGGGACGTGAGTGAGTCAGGTGTGTGAGGGGGACGTGGTGAGTCAGGTGTGTGAGGGGGACGTGTGTGAGTCAGGTGTGTGAGAGGGGACGTGTGTGAGTCAGGTGTGTGAGGGGGACGTGTGAGGCAGGTGTGTGAGGGGGGACGTGAGTGAGTCAGGTGTGTGAGGGGGGACGTGTGTGAGTCAGGTGTGTGAGTGGGACGTGTGTGAGTCAGGTGTCGCAGTACGTCATAAACTCTGGGTAATGAGTGTACGACCATCTACTTTATGCTTGAAACTTCGACTCTAGTAACCTCAGTGGGCGGTGATATTAAGGGTGTTGTCACCACGCTACAGCGGGTGTTATCACCACGCTACAGCGGATGTTATCACCACGCTACAGCGGGTGTTATCACCACGCTACAGCGGGTGTCATCACCACGCTACAGCGGGTGTCATCACCACGCTACAGCGGGTGTCATCACCACGCTACAGCGGTGTCATCACCACGCACAGCGGGTGTCATCACCACGCTACAGCGGGTGTCATCACCACGCTACAGCGGGTGTCATCACCACGCTACAGCGGGTGTCATCACCACGCTACAGCGGGTGTCATCACCACGCTACAGCGGGTGTCATCACCACGCTACAGCGGGTGTCATCACCACGCTACAGCGGGTGTCATCACCACGCGACAGCGGGTGTCATCACCACGCCAGCGGTGTCATCACCACGCTACAGCGGGTGTCATCACCACGCTACAGCGGGTGTCATCACCACGCTACAGCGGGTGTTATCACCACGCTACAGCGAGTGTTATCACCACGCTACAGCGGGTGTTATCACCACGCTACAGCGAGTGTTATCACCACGCTACAGCGGGTGTTATCACCACGCTACATCGAGTGTTATCACCACGCTACAGCGGGTGTTATCACCACGCTACAGCGGGTGTTATCACCACGCTACAGCGAGTGTTATCACCACGCTACAGCGGGTGTTATCACCACGCTACAGCGAGTGTTATCACCACGCTACAGCGGGTGTTATCACCACGCTACAGCGGGTGTTATCACCACGCTACAGCGGGTGTTATTACCACGCTACAGCGGGTGTTATCACCACGCTACGGTGGAAGGACTGGTTGAATATATTTTTTGGACGGCAAATTCTTGGCCTGGTAACTCCTGCAGCATCACTGTGACCTGTCATGACCTCTGTGACCTGTCATGACCTCGAGTGTGTCAGTGTCTGCTACTGCATCATTCAACGTTTTATTTAATGGTGTATAACACACATAAAACAGGTTTTTGAAGTCTGTTTTAGTTTCACTAATTTCCAAGGATGTACTTGGTTAGTTGTGGTTGAAAGGAGTTGAATCTCTGCTCCTGGTCCTGCCTCTCAGGTGGCCGTGACGGGTTTTTTCCTTCTAGCATTGTGGGTCTTATTGTACTTAATTTTTATAGTTGTATTTGTGTCTTGAACTGCCTATTTTTAGGCATATTTTCGCAGCTGGAAGAGCAGAGCTGTGCTCGTGGTGTCCAGTTATCAGCAATTTAGTCACCATATATTTTGTTTGTTGTTATATTCACATTAATTCCACAATGCATCCCCCTCTGAAAAAACAACTTTCTTGTGTCCTTTAGGTTTCGTTCTCTTTCAGTTTTCAACACTGGTTTATTGTTATCCTCGTTGAGAGTCTTCTGTTTTTCTGATATCTCCACAACCTGACTTCATCTCAGAGATTTTTGCAAGATTGATGGATCGATCACGTCATGTGCATCAGGTGCATCAGGTTGCAGATATAATGATACATGTTGCATTTGTGTCTTATTCAGCTGCTTGTTGCTATTATCAGTCGAATACTGGCTATTACAAAGCTGGATAAAGTAGGAGCAGTTTTGAGGTGGTCAGTCCCTAAAGACTAGGACATATTTATTGGAAACATTTCGATCCTAGAACCTTGGTCACATGTAGAGCGACTAAAGTCCAGGGACCGAAACATCCAGAATAAAAATGTCCGAAATGAGTGCACTGTGTGTATTTTTTCCCCTCACATTGTGAAGCAGCTTATCAAAACCTCGTAAGCATTAAACCTTTTTATTGTTAATTTGGCATAAAATCTTTCCATCTATTTTCATCCCTTTATTCCTTCTGGGAAGAACATTATCAGTGCAACCACACATCATTGTGGCACCCCACTCATCACATTTTCCCCCCACAAGAACATTTCCCCACCCTCCTCTTATCTCTGCTCGTCTTTTCTTCACAAAACATAAAAACCTCTCATCCATTACAAGAAATTTTTTCCCCCTATTTTTCCTCTCATATTTTATAGTTTCCAGATTAATCATTCATGGGAACGTCAGCTGACAGCTTACTTAAACTGTAGATATGTATATTCTGTCAGTTGATTCCTTTCCTGTGTAATTTCTGTTAATAGTTTTACGGGATCAGGAACTTTTACCCAGCAGGAAGACACTCTCTCTCCTGGCTGGTGCTGGAAGGTGCACAATACCACACTCTCCTGGCTGGTGCTGGAAGGTGCACAATACCACACTCTCCTGGCTGGTGCTGGAAGGTGCACAATACCACACTCTCCTGGCTGGTGCTGGAAGGTGCACAATACCACACTCTCCTGGCTGGTGCTGGAAGGTGCACAATACCACACTCTCCTGGCTGGTGCTGGAAGGTGCACAATACCACACTCTCCTGGCTGTGCTGGAAGGTGCACAATACCACACTCCTGGCTCGTGCTGGAAGGTGCACAATACCACACTCTCCTGGCTCGTGCTGGAAGGTGCACAATACCACACTCTCCTGGCTGGTGCTGGAAGTGCACAATACCACACTCTCCTGGCTGGTGCTGGAAAGTGCACAATACCACACTCTCCTGGCTGGTGCTGGAAGGTCACAATACCACACTCTCCTGGCTGGTGCTGGAAGGTCACAATACCACACTCTCCTGGCTGGTGCTGGAAGGTGCACAATACCACACTCTCCTGGCTGGTGCTGGAAGGTGCACAATATCACACTCTCCTGGCTGGTGCTGGAAGGTGCACAATACCACACTCTCCTGGCTGGTGCTGGAAGGTGCACAACACCACTCTCTCCTGGCTGGTGCTGGAAGGTGCACAACACCACTCTCTCCTGGCTGGTGCTGGAAGGTGCACAACACCACTCTCTCCTGGCTGGTGCTGGAAGGTGCACAATACCACACTCTCCTGGCTGGTGCTGGAAGGTGCACAACACCACTCTCTCCTGGCTGGTGCTGGAAGGTGCACAATACCACACTCTCCTGGCTGGTGCTGGAAGGTGCACAATACCACACTCTCCTGGCTGGTGCTGGAAGGTGCACAATACCACACTCTCCTGGCTGGTGCTGGAAGGTGCACAATACCACACTCTCCTGGCTGGTGCTGGAAGGTGCACAATACCACACTCTCCTGGCTGGTGCTGGAAGGTGCACAATACCACACTCTCCTGGCTGGTGCTGGAAGGTGCACAATACCACACTCTCCTGGCTGGTGCTGGAAGGTGCACAATACCACACTCTCCTGGCTGGTGCTGGAAGGTGCACAATACCACACTCTCCTGGCTGGTGCTGGAAGGTGCACAATACCACACTCTCCTGGCTGGTACTGGAAGCTACACAACACCACACTCTCCTGGCTGGTACTGGAAGCTACACAACACCACACTCTCCAGGCTGGTACTGGAAGCTACACAACACTACATATACAGTTCAGTATATATATATATAAACAATTGTGTGTGTGTGTGACCAACCTCTCTACTCGTGTCAGTGACTCCCGTCTTTCACGTTCTTTAACTCAGCTATGACTCGCAGTTCTTCACGGCTCAACTGAGCCCTGGAGGCGAGGCCACAACTTTTACACTCTTATTTGCATTTCCTCGCCAAATCCTGTCTCTGTACGCTTCAAAAGAGCCTTGGATCCCCTCCTTCCTATACCTGCAAGATGAGTTATATTTCTCTCCCTCCTATCTCTCATAGTGGGAACAGTTGGATCCTATTCCTATGGAGAAGCCTTGGATCCCCTCCATTAACGAGTACAGTTATCTCACACTTATTGTGGATGTTTGGATTCCCTGTCCAACACCCTCTCTTCTCACTGTCACAACGGAACAGAGGATCCAAATTCATTAGTATCTGAATATATACAAAACTCTTAAGGATGTGTTTATCCGACGTGAATTATTGACCTGCCAGTGCTACAATGATCTCAGTGACTCTCTTAATGACTTGTCTAAAAGATCTTCTCAACATTATTATTATTATTGTTGTTGGTGGTTGTGTTTCGTTATTATTATTATTATTATTATTATTATTATTATTATTATTATTATTATTATTATTATTATTATATTATTATTATTATTATTATTATTATTATTATTATTATTATTATTATTATTATTATTATTATTATTATTATTATTATTATTATTATTATTATTATTATTATTATTATTATTATTATTATTATTATTATTATTATTGTCCTAACATGTTAAACTTGGGTTACTGGTTAATTAAGGTGGCTTGTTAGGCTTTCCTGGCGATTTGAATTTTGTTGGTAGCAAATACGCTGCTTCCCAGTTGATGGTGTGACCGCAAGATTTGATGTGCTGGAAGATCGCTGAGCTGTCTTGCACGTTTCTGACTGCGTCGTGCTGTCCTACTTTATGCAGTCTTTCCAGTTCTAACAGATGTAAACTAAGAGATGTTACTGGGAGTCTTGTAAAAACACCTTAAAACACCTGTTGTCTTCCCAAGACAGGTGTTCTGTAGTTTTTTGAGAGACGGTTGTTAACTGTCTTTGGGTTAGAGAGAGATAGGGGATGCTTGTGATGTAGGTCGAACTCCTCAGATCAAGAGCCCTATCGCCAGCATCAAGGCACTCTCCTTGGTAGGCAACGAGGCTAACAAAACAGGTATTTTCCTGCGATATTTGACGAAACGGAAATATATATATATATATATATATATATATATATATATATATATATATATATATATATATATATATATATATATATATATATATATATATATATATATATATTCTATATATAAATATATATATATATATATATATATATATATATATATATATATATATATATATATATATATTCAGGCAGATAGATTAAAAATACTGGCAGACAAATGCATGTGCAAGGAAAATATATATATTGGCAGACAAATTGTATATAATGGCAGACACTATATACACAGGCAGACATACTATATACACAGAATATATTCACAGATTATACACACTGGCAGACCAATTTGCAGCAACAAAACGACAGAAATTGTTTGATGGCTATAATTTTAATTTATTTATGTGACAGAATTGACGAGAGTTGTTGAGTGGGGGAGTTAGAGGTGGAAGACAGGTGGAGGACAGGTGGAGGACAGGTGGAGGACAGGTGGAGGACAGGTGGAGGACAGGTGGAGGACAGGTGGAGGACAGGTGGAGGACAGGTGGAGGACAGGTGGAGGACAGGTGGAGGACAGGTGGAGGACAGGTGGAGGACAGGTGGAGGACAGGTGGAGGACAGGTGGAGGACAGGTGGAGGACAGGTGGAGGACAGGTGGAGGACAGGTGAAGGACAGGTGGAGGACAGGTGGAGGACAGGTGGAGGACAGGTGGAGGACAGGTGGAGGACAGGTGGAGGACAGGTGGAGGGGTGGGAGAGTAAGTGAAGATAGAAACACCTGCACACAGCATCTGTCAAGAAACTTCATCTGTGTTGAACAGGTGTTGACGAAGATGATAATTTGAGTCCCTCGGGACTCTGTCAGTCCTAACCTAAATTAGAACTCTCTGCCAGCTCTGACTCTCAGGACTGTCTGCCAGTCTTCATTCTCAGGACCCTCTGTCAGTCCTGACTCTCAGGTCTCTCTTAGTCCTGAGAGAGAGAGAGAGAGAGAGAGAGAGAGAGAGAGAGAGAGAGAGAGAGAGAGAGAGAGAGAGAGAGAGAGAGAGAGAGAGAGAGAGAGAGAGAAAGAGAGTGTGTACTCACCTAGTTGTGGTTGCAGGGGTCGAGTCATAGCTCCTGGCTGTGTGTGTGTGTGTGTGTGTGACTGGCACAGTCAACCTGCTTCCAGGAAGACTGTTCCTCCACGGCAGTAATCAATTGACTTTAGTTGAACAGTCAGTCAGTAATCTTGGAACAAACTGTATTGTAACCACCCTCAATGTTGGTCAAATTACACGTTACAGATAATTACATCAGCTGACTGACTCGCCAGCGGTGTAGCTGACACACACACACACACACACACACACACACACACACACAAGAAAAAGGCTTTCGACACAGTTCCACACAAGATATTAGTGCAAAAGCTAGAGAATCAGACAGGAATAACAGGAAAGGCACTGCAATGGATCAGAGATTACTTGACAGGAAGGAAACAACGAGTGATGGTACGTGACGAGGTGTGAGAGTGGGCGCCTGTTGCGAGCGGGGTTCCACAGGGGTCAGTCTTAGGGCCAGTGCTGTTTTTGGTATATGTGAATAACATGGCACAATGGATAGATTCAAATGTATTCATGTTTGCAGACGATGTGAAGCTAATGCGAAGAATTCAAACGGATGAGGATCATTTAGGACTACAGGGATCTGGACAGGCTGCAAGCCTGGTCCAACAACTGGCTCCTGGAGTTTAACCCCACCAAGTGCAAAGTCATGAAGATTGGGAAAGCTCAAAGATGACAGCAGACTGAGTACGGGCTAGGGAGCCAAAGGCTACAAACAGTACTCGAGGACAAAGATGTTGGGGTGAGTATCATAGCGAGCACATCTCCTGAGGCACAAATCAACCACGTCAAGAAATTAGAGAAAGTGCAAAGGATTGCAACAAGACTAGTCCTGGAACTGAGAGTATGTCCTACGAGGAGAGGTTAAGGTAACTCAACCCGACGACACTGGAGGACAGGAAGGAGAGGAGACATGATAACGATATATAAAATACTGAGAGGAATTGACAAGATGGCTAGGGGCAGAATGTTTCAGAGATGGGACACAGCAAGAAGGGATCACAACTGGAAGTTGAAAACTCAGATGAGTCACAGGGATGTTAGGAAGTATTTTTTTTCAGTCAATACATAGCTTAAGAAGAGGTACGAAAAAAAGCTCATATAATAAGGAGAGAATGAACCTAGTAGCAACCAGCGAAGAGGCGGGGCCAGGAGCTGTGACTCGACCTCTGCAACCACAAATATTTGAGTACAAATAGACACACACACAGAAATGGAGAGTGATGTAGTGGAGGCAGGATCCATACATAGCTTTAAAATGAGGTACGATAAGGTTCTTGAAGCAGAGAATGAACATAGCGACTACCGATAAATAGGTGAGTAGTGAGTACACACACACACACACACACAGTGTACACCAGGTACTCTGTGCACATTGACAGGTTCACTCGGAAATAGAGACATTTAAGACTATTACTTAGCCACAATAACTATCATTATGCCTCACAGCAGCGGCCAGGGACACCACTTCTGATATATTAACTTCACATGAGTCACACCAAGATCAATATTCGAAGCTGATTGTCACGAACAGCAGTACTGTGCAGCAGTGTGCAGCACATCCCGTCCTTGCTGTGAATACTGCACACAGGAAGTGATCGCCTCTCGGTGGATCGAGCCTCCACCACTACTGTGCTTTATGACACATTCGTGACTTTACAGTTTCACATGCAAGCATTCTAAATTATGCTTGAGATGGCACTATTGCTTGTGTTGGCACCCTCGGCGCTATAGTAAGTGTGGCACTCCTGGTGCTGTTGGACACTTTGCACCTTTGGTGGCACTGAAAGCTCAATAACGAGCAATGAATGAGTTAAGAATATCGAGTGATGGCACTCTTCACACCTCTGGTGGCACTCTTCACACCTCTGATGGCCCTCTTTACACCTCTGCTTTCAGTCCACCTGCTGGAGGCAAGAATAACATTGTAGTGTTATTTAGTGACTGTTGAGTGTAGTGATGTAGTCTTGCTGAACACAGTGATGTGGTCTTGCTGAGCACAGTGATGTAGTCTTGCTGAACACAGTGATGTGTCTTGCTGAGCACAGGGATGTAGTCTTGCTGAGCACAGTGATGTAGTCTTGCTGAGCACAGTGATGTAGTCTTGCTGAGCACAGTGATGTAGTCTTGCTGAGCACAGTGATGTAGTCTTGCTGAACACAGTGATGTAGTCTTGCTGAGCAAAGTGATGTAGTCTTGCTGAACACAGTGATGTAGTCTTGCTGAGCACAGTGATGTAGTCTTGCTGAGCACAGTGATGTAGTCTTGCTGAGCACAGTGATGTAGTCTTGCTGACACAGTATGTAGCTTGTAGCAGTGATGTAGTCTTGCTGAGCACAGTGATGTAGCCTTGCTGAGCACAGTGATGTAGTCTTGCTGAGCACAGTGATGTAGTCTTGCTGAGCACAGTGATGTAGTCTTGCTGAACACAGTGATGTAGCCTTACTGAGCACAGTGATGTAGTCTTGCTGAGCACAGTGATGTAGTCTTGCTGAGCACAGTGATGTAGTCTTGCTGAGCACAGTGATGTAGTCTTGCTGAGCACAGTGATGTAGTCTTGCTGAGCACAGTGATGTAGCCTTGCTGAGCACAGTGATGTAGTCTTGCTGAGCACAGTGATGTAGTCTTGCTGAGCACAGTGATGTAGACTTGCTGAGCACAGTGATGTAGTCTTGATGAGCACAGTGATGTAGTACTGAGCACAGTGATGTAGTCTTGCTGAGCACAGTGTAGTAGTCTTGCTGAGCACAGTGATGTAGACTTGCTGAGCACAGTGATGTGGTCTTGCTGAGCACAGTTATGTGTTCTTGCTGAGCACAGTGATGTAGACTTACTGAGCACAGTGATGTAGTCTTGATGAGCACAGTGATGTAGCCTTACTGAGCACAGTGATGTAGTCTTGCTGAGCACAGTGTAGTAGTGTTGCTGAGCACAGTGTAGTAGTGTTGCTGAGCACAGTGATGTAGTCTTGCTGAGCACAGTGTATGTCTTGCTGAGCACAGTGTAGTAGTCTTGCTGAGCACAGTGTAGTAGTCTTGCTGAGCACAGTGTAGTAGTCTTGCTGAGCACAGTGTAGTAGTCTTGCTGAGCACAGTGTAGTAGTCTTGCTGAGGGTCCTGATGTAGCCTTGAGTATTACGTATGTGTGTGTATATACTGAAAGATGTACATGACTGTGAATATACACTGGGAGATACTCACCTCTCGGTGTATATAACCTTGGTGTGACCCACTTGTGGGTGGGGTAGAGGGGAAGTTTTGGTAAGGGTGTGGGTGGGCGGCAGTGATCCACAGGTCATCACCGATTCACCACCATAATAACACAAGAGAAATGCTTCACCAGCACCAACAATCTGCTCGAACAACCGTCTCGAAATCGCTGCCGCCTAACCTCCCCCCCAAAAAAAAAGCCAATTCGTATTAACTATGATAAAGAAACCATAAATTGGTTTAAAAGCTTTAATTCCCTCTCGTTGTCTCTCACACATGGAATTCCTGGGGCTATTAAGCTACGATTTAGCTGTCAGACTGAACGATTGCTGGAGGTAAATATTCGGGGGGGCAGCGCCCCTTTTTCCCCTCAGCACGAGAAATATCCATAAATCGCCCGATCGAACCCGTGTCCTCGCTCTTGGTGTCGGTGAACCCCACCGTTGCGCCACCTCTGTTTGATTCACCGTTCAACAGCATGATATCGTCTGTTCTAAATTTCTTCTGTTTATGTTCAATTTCTCCTGGAGAACTGTTATTGTAGGTGGCTCTGATGGTGTGAGGGGGAGAGGGGAGAAGGGGGAGAAGAGGGAGAAGAGAGGAGAAGGGGAGAGAATGGGGATGGGGAAAGAAAGGTGAAACAGGTCGATAGCTGCTATGGAGGGGAATGGGGATGGTAATGGTGATGATGATGGTGGCGGTGATGATGATGGTAGTGGTGGTGATGTTGCAGGAGAAGGTTGTCAGGTCTATGATAATGATGGAGGATCATGGTAATGGTGTAAATGGAACATATACACTGATAGCTGTGTATCTGTCTACATACACTGACAGGTGTATATTTCTGCTAATACACACTGAGGGTGTATCTCTCTGTGTACATACACTATATATATATATATATATATATATATATATATATATATATATATATATATATATATATATATATATATATATATATATATATATACCTGTTTATATTCAGTGAGACATGTGCATCTCTGTATATACATACAGTGGAAGGTGTATATCCCTCAGTGTATATACCCTGAGAGTTCACCATAATCTATGTTTTAACTATTTAAGTCTTGATGACTGGTGTGTACAAGTGACATGCAGCCTTACGTAATGACCCTCGTGTAGTAGATAGACTTGAAACCTGTTTAACCGACCCCAGGCTGGTTCGTAATTAGTTTACACGAATCATCAACGAAATTATTTAAAAAAATGAGAATATACGAATATTTGTTAGACTTATTGTTCTTCTCTTTGTTTCTCTGTTCGTCTGTCTATTCCTTGTTCTCCACTCGTTCTTATTCCTCGTTCTTCTGTTTCTACTTCTCTTATTTCTCTTACCCTTTCTACTTTTTCTCTCTTTATTGTACTTTCTTGTTGTTTTCCTTTGGTCTCTTGTTATCCCCTCTTTTGTTCCTCCTTGGCCGCTTTCTTCCTTTTATTCGTGTTTTCTCCTTCCTCGTTTCCTCCGCCTTTTATTTGTCCTCCTCCTCTTTATGTTCCTCCTCTTTCTCTTCCTCTCACAATACATCAACGCTTGACGTGGTGAACGTCATCAATCAACTGACCAATCACCTCCTGGAAACTCCGTGACGTCACTAGATGGGCCTAGATTGCCCGGGGGGGGTAGAGGGGCACCGCCCCCCCCGCCACTAGTGAGTGATGGCTCTTTAATTCAATTTTGCATGACTGATGGGTAGGTTAGACAGCTTATTTGCATAAGTGCTGAATTATTATCGTAGTGCAGAGCGCTCTCTCTCAGCGCTCTATTTTACATATTAAGAGCTCTTTTTTCTGCTCTCTTTATCTTCACCATTAAGAGCTATTTCTTGCTCTTTTTAATCTTCACTATAGAGAGCTTCTGCTGTGTGTGTGTGTGTGTGTGTGTGTGTTAAACATCCAGTTTAAGATGACGAATAGGAACACACACACACACACACACACACACACACACACACAAACACACACACACAACACACACACACACACACACACACACAGAGCTTTTAACCGCCAGCAAGATATTGTAAAATATTAATATTGCAGACACCTAGCACCTGCTGACACCTAGCACCTACTGGAACCTGGCACCCAGCAGCACCTGCAGGAGCGTGCCACCTGACACTAACTCAGGCTAAGCGGTGCCAGGCCGGTCATATACTAATGAACGAGGTGCGACTGGTGTTGCTGTTGCTTGTATTATGCATATGGCTGTGTGGTGCACTGGCTGGCTGGCTGGCTGGCTGACTGGCTGGCTGACTGGCTGGCTGGCTGACTATACATTACAATCATCGTGCCATGCGCTACAATGAGTTCAAAAGTGCCTATATCCGCGACTAGCTCAACCAGAACTATACATGTGTGCTGTTAAATACAGTGCAACGTAGTGCCAATGGTGCCACTGCAACTCTTCATTTGACTACAGAGAGAAAGAGTGCCAGACTTACTGTACCTCTCCTCCACTCGTTCCTTAGTTATTTCCTTCGCCCCCCTCATCGCCTGACTCAAGCAGAAGGAAAGAAAAAAAGGTTATGGAGAGGATTGTTTTAGAACACACGACTTACAACAGTGGCTTCCTCGCGCGCCATATTTTATCAATGATTTCAACATTTTTCCGATAGCACGAGAGGTGCAGGTGAGAATGTTACAGGTAGCTGAGAGAGAGAGAGGGAGGGAGGGAGAAACAGGGGAAGAGTGTATAGAAGAGGTCATGGGAAGGCAGGTCACAGATAGCATGAATGTAAACAACGAGGGCTGTATGATAAGGACTACGCAACTATCTCGACTGAGAACTATCCATTGCTGTCTCGAACACTGGTTCATAACCGATAGTCCATGGATCCCTAGGCGGTTCCTTGGGAGAGCTTTCAGGGGAAGGGGATGGCCATGAACCAGAGCTGAAAGTGTTTCCCTGCATCTCATTCCTGTTTCTCTGAAAACTTGTCTTCCTGAAAGAGTTCAGTTTTATGTCAAATTATATTATTAAGTTTTATTTTCATTCCACACAAGTGTAGTGTGGTATGTGGTACTACTGTATCATACCACACAAGTGTAGGGTCTATGTGGTGCTACTGTATCATACCACACAAGTGTAGTGTGGTATGTGGTACTACTGTATCATACCACACAAGTGTAGTGTGGTATGTGGGGCTACTGTATCATACCACACAAGTGTAGGGTTCTATGTGGTACTACTGTATCATACCACACAAGTGTAGTGTGGTATGTGGGCTACTGTATCATACCACACAAGTGTAGTGTGGTATGTGGTGCTACTGTATCATACCACACAAGTGTAGGGTTCTATGTGGTACTACTGTATCATACCACACAAGTGTAGTGTGGTATGTGGGGCTACTGTATCATACCACACAAGTGTAGTGTGGTATGTGGTGCTACTGTATCATACCACACAAGTGTAGTGTGGTATGTGGTGCTACTGTATCATACCACACAAGTGTAGTGTGGTATGTGGTGCTACTGTATCATACCACACAAGTGTAGTGTGGTATGTGGGGCTACTGTATCATACCACACAAGTGTAGTGTGGTATGTGGTGCTACTGTATCATACCACACAAGTGTAGTGTGGTATGTGGGCTACTGTATCATACCACACAAGTGTAGTGTGGTATGTGGTCTACTGTATCATACCACACAAGTGTAGTGTGGTATGTGGTGCTACTGTATCATACCACACAAGTGTAGTGTGAAAGTGGTCACCTGTAATACTGCAACAGTAGTGATGTGCTTAATACAAAGAGGTGGCATGTCCTATCATACCACACAAGTTCAATTGAAAACGTTCACCTGAAACTGAACAGCTTATAAAAACACCTTCATAATACGTTCAATTCTTTATATTAAATGAAAAAATCACTAAGTATTTAATGAAATTTATTAAATAAACTGAAAAAATATTTATACGGCACTTTATAAACAAAAAATTAAATAATAATGAGAATTCTATAATCACAAAATATTCTATAATTTTTTCTCTGTGGATTAGTTTTACAGGTCAAGAGCTGTTATCCAACCCAATCTAAAGTATACCAACACCCGTTCCTGGGACGCGACTCACTACAGTCACCTAACACCCAGGTACCTACTTACTGCAAGGTGAACATGGACACCAAGTGTGAGGTGACAGGCCCAACATTTCCACCCGTGCCGGAGGTCGAACAGCGGACCCTCGGTACCTGAGCTTAATTAAATATACTTTGTTAGTTCAGATGGTTGGACCTAGAGAGTGACACAGTGGGTGAGAGATGGTTGACAGGTGTGGGAGGGTGGGGTGATAGATAGTTGACAAGTGTGGGAGGGTGGGGTGATAGTTGACAGTGTGGGAGGTGGGTGGGGTGATAGTTGACAAGTGTGGGAGGGTGGGGTGATAGTTGACAGGTGAAGTGTGGGAGGGTGGGGTGATAGTTGACAAGTGTGGGAGGTGGGGTGATAGGTTGACAAGTGTGGAGGGTGGGGTGATAGTTGACAAGTGTGGGAGGGTGGGGTGATTGACAAGGGGGAGGTGGGGTGATGTTGACAAGTGTGGGAGGGTGGGTGTGATGTTGACAAGTGTGGGTGGGGTGATAGTTGACAAGTGTGGGAGTGGGTGATAGATAGTTGACAAGTGTGGGGGTGGGAGTGATAGATGGATGAGAAGTGTAGTGAGTGGGATGATAGATAGTTGACAAGTATTGTGGTGGGGTGATAGATGGATGACAAGTGTGGGGGTGGGGTGATAGATGGATGACAAGTGTGGTGGTGGGGTGATAGATGGATGACAAGTGTGGTGGTGGGGTGATAGATGGATGACAAGTGTGGTGGTGGGGTGATAGATGGATGACAAGTGTGGGGGTGGGGTGATAGATGGATGACATGTGTGGTGGTGGGGTGATAGATGGATGACAAGTGTGGGGGTGGGGTGATAGATGGATGACAAGTGTGGTGGTGGGGTGATAGATGGATGACAAGTGGTGGTGTGATGATGGATGACGTTGGGTGGGGTGATAGATGGATGACAATGTGTGGTGGTGGGGTGATAGATGGATGACAGTGTGGGGTGGGGTGATAGATGGATGACAAGTGTGGGTGGGGTGATAGATGGATGACATGTGTGGTGGTGGGGTGATAGATGGATGACAAGTGTGGGGTGGGGTGATAGATGGATGACAAGTGGTGGTGGGGTGATAGATGGATGACAGTGTGGGGTGGGGTGATAGATGGATGACAAGTGTGGGGTGGGGTGATCCAAAAGTGGATGCATGTTCACATGTGGGTCTTAGAATAACTGAAACTAAAATCTATAAATGTGAAAAAGAAATAATTTAAATAATGCACCATATATGTTTTATCTACGTCAAAATATTTTTTAGAGAATTTTATTATAGGTCGTGCCAGAAATACACACACACACACACACACACACACACACACACACACACACACACACACACACACACACACACACACACACACACACACACACACACACACACTGGCCTAGTGGGTAAAGCTCGCTTCACGCACGGAGGGCCGGTTCAATTCCCGGGGGCAGAAACATTTCAAGTGTTTCCTTACACACACACACACAAACACACATACATACAACAGGCCTAGTGTCTAATTGACATGTGCCTAGGACAAAATGGTAACTAACACTAGCTTACAATCCTCATTTACATAGTCAAAAAAGTATGTATGTATGAAAGTTTTATAAAATCGCCTTTGAAAAGTCAGTGTATACTGTAATGTATCACAGTGGTACAGCAGTGTGGTGATGGTACAGCAGTGTGGTTATGGTACAGCAGTGTGGTGGTGGTACAGCACGGTGGTGGTACAACAGTGTGGTGGTACAGCAGTGTGGTGGTGTTACAGCAGTGTGATGGTGTTACAGCAGTGTGGTGGTGATACAGCAGTGTGGTGGTGATACATCAGTGTGGTGGTGGTACAGCAGTGTGGTGGTGGTACAACACGGTGGTGGTACAGCAGTGAGGTGGTGGTACAGCAGTGTGGTGGTACAGCAGTGTGGTGGTGGTACAGCAGTGTAGTGGTGATACAGCAGTGTGGTGGTGGTACAGCAGTGTGGTTATGGTACAGCAGTGTGGTGGTGGTACAGGCTTACAGGTGGTGGTAGCGGGTGGCAGTGTGTGGTGGTATAAGCAGGTGATGGTGGTACAGCACGGTGGTGGTACAACAGTGTGGTGGTACAATAGTGTGGTGGTGTTACAGCAGTGTGGTGGTGGTACAGCAGTGTGGTGGTGATACAGCAGTGTGGTGGTGATACAGCAGTGTGGTGGTGATACAGCAGTGTGGTGGTGGTACAGCACGGTGGTGGTACGGCAGTGTGGTGGTACAGCAGTGTGGTGGTACAGCACGGTGGTGGTACAACAGTGTGGTGGTACAACAGTGTGGTGGTACAACAGTGTGGTGGTACAGCAGTGTGGTGGTACAGCACGGTGGTGGTACAACAGTGTGGTGGTACAACAGTGTGGTGGTACAACAGTGTGGTGGTACAGCAGTGTGGTGGTGATACAGCAGTGTGGTGGTGGTACAGCACGGTGGTGGTACGGCAGTGTGGTGGTACAACAGTGTGGTGGTACACAGGTGGTGACAGTGTGGTGGTACAGCAGTGTGGTGGTACAGCACGGTGGTGGTACAACAGTGTGGTGGTACAACAGTGTGGTGGTACAGCAGTGTGGTGGTTACAGCAGTGTGGTGGTGTTACAGCAGTGTGGTGGTGTTACAGCAGTGTGGTGGTGGTACAGCGGTGTGGTGGTGATACAGCAATGTGGTGGTGGTACAGCAGTGTGGTGGTGGTACAGCAGTGTGGTGGTGGTACAGCAGTGTGGTGGTGGTACAGCAGTGTGGTGGTGGTACAGCACGGTGGTGGTACAGCAGTGTGGTGGTGGTACAGCGGTGTGGTGGTGATACAGCAATGTGGTGGTGGTACAACAGTGTGGTGGTGGTACAGCAGTGTGGTGGTGGTACAGCAGTGTGGTGGTGATACAGCAATGTGGTGGTGGTACAACAGTGTGGTGGTGGTACAGCAATCTTACAAAATGCGAAATCTATTAAGTGAAGATATCTCCAGAGAATACTAGAAAGCCAACTTATTAATCCACCTCTAGCATCTAGGATGTTTCTAGTTGAGTAACAGCTTGTCAGAGTGTATTCTAGTTCAATTATCCCTTAAGTAATGTTGCTTCTCAATAGCACTTTTTTGGATTGCAACCTGGATGAATACAAACCAACCAAATAAAAGTTGACATCTTTAATAACAAAAGTGTCTAGGTGATAATCATTACAGTAATGTAGTTTGAATTATTAAGGGGACAAACTCCTACACATATCTTGGAGTATAACGTATTATACTTTCTAATGACCCTTATTCTGTGTGTTGGGGAAGGGGGTGTGTTGGGGAAGGGGTGTGTTGGGGAAGGGTGTTGGGAAGGGGTGTTGGGGAAGGGGGTGTTGGGGAAGGGGGTGTTGGGGAAGGGGGTGTTGGGGAAGGACCAAGCACTTCAAATACCACATCATAAAGATTCAAGTGCACATTAAACCTTGTCACGCACATCGTGTGTATGTGTGTAGACCCAGGTGCGTCACCTACATTGTGTGACGCACCCCCTCCCCCCCACCATCACCATAACTTTCGTAATACACAACCCTTTCATAGTGACGGAGGATCGAGTATTCATCAGTGAATGGCTTCAATACCGCGACTTACTGCCTCTGGGTGCCAACTTGCTCGTTCTAGAGTGCCAAATTGAATGTTGGGCCGCGTGATTTGTGCCAGTGTTGGAGGCAAGATGGCCGGTTTTACCGGGAAAGAGATCTTTAAAAATGGCGGACATGCGAACGCTTTAACAGTGAAACATGACAGCTAGAAGGAGCAGTGAAGCCACAGCTAGGATCAGTGAAGCCACAACTAGGAGCAGTGAAGCCACAGCTAATAGCAGTGAAGCCACAACTAGAAGCAGTGAACCCTTAACTAGGAGCAGTGAACTCACAGCTAGAAAAAAGTGAACTCACAGCTAGAAGAAGCAGTGAACTCACAGCTAGAAAGAACAGTGAACTCACAGCTAGGAGCAGTGAACTCACAGCTAGAAAGAACAGTGAACTCACAGCTAGGAGCAGTGAACTCACAGCTAGGAGCAGTGAACTCACAGCTAGAAGAAAAAGTGAACCACAGCTAGGAGCAGTGAACCACAGCTAAAGAGCAGTGAAGCCACAGCTAGAAGCAGTGAACTCAACTAGGAGCAGTGAACTCACAGCTAGAAGAAGTGAACTCACAGCTAGAAGAAGCAGTGAACCACAGCTCAGAAAGCAGTGAACTCACAAGCTCAGGAGCAGAAATTTCAAA
This sequence comes from Cherax destructor, assembly GCA_009830355.1. Lineage (NCBI taxonomy): Eukaryota > Metazoa > Arthropoda > Malacostraca > Decapoda > Parastacidae > Cherax > Cherax destructor. Next base: position 86,391 of record WNWK01004438.1, on the reverse strand, counting down.
AGCTAGAAGAACAGTAAGTCTCTAAGCTAGGTGCAGTGAAACTACAAAATGGTAAAGGGAGCATAACTCACAGCTAGAGAACAATGAACTCAAGTGGAGCAGTGAACTCACAGCTAGAAGGAGCAGTGAACTCACAGCTAGAAGGAGCAGTGAACTCACAGCTAGAAGGAGCAGTGAACTCACAGCTAGAAGGAGCAGTGAACTCACAGCTAGAAGGAGCAGCGAAGACACATCTAGACGGGTCCTAGACACATCTAGACGGGTCCTAGACCACCTTCAGCAGTGGTCTCACTTAAGACCTCAACATTTTAGGAGCACACAAAGTTAGCAGCAAGTCTTTCCAACAACCACAACTTAAGTTCTTTTCTAAGTTGGTGTTTCACTGGTTTAGTACAACTTACAAAATGGATATACACGAGGACGCAAACTTAGCAACATACTGTGTATACTATTGTATGTACTTATTATTATTTATTATCATTGTAATATAATCATTATAATTATTTTATTTATTATTATTATTGTGTTATTGTAATTATAATTATTATTACTACTATCACTAATTATAATAATAATTCCAAATTTATTAGCTATGTTAGCAAACAGGCAAATTTTGTCCCAACTCAGCCTAAGGCCTAAGGTATTATCTTTCGATTCGACTCACCATTGCTGAAAGAGTAAATCGCTTCTCGGTTATCTCACAAGATAAAAAACTTACCTTGTTTCGAAACTAAATTGGCAAATTTGCACCTACACACTCTTGTAGCAATGGCAGCCTTCTTGTAGGTGCAATGTGACGTGTTGCGATTTTGAAGTTGATCGCTGTTGCGCGGAAATTACCCCTTGTAAAATTGAGTAGAGAGCAGCTATAGCCTATAGTCCCACGAATCTTTGCCCTGGTTATCGTTCACCCGTAGTGAAAATTTGAAGCCGATCGGTTAAGGCATTCTCAAGTTATAAACAAAAAATATATCTTATACATGTGTGTATGACCGGCTCTGGAATAAAGCCGTAAGAAAGTTATGGTATTTAAGGGCTCACCGAATTCAAGAAAAAAAGTCGTAAACAAATGTGAAAAAAACATTATTTCCCAATCTTCTTTCCTCATTTATATATTCCTATTTCTCTAAAACACATAGAAAACAATTTTATTTTATTAATTAGATTAAGCTGCAATGTTAGTTTTGGGGCCAACTGAAAATTTGGTACAGTCAGATATTTACGTAACAATATTTCACTTTTTTGGGGGGGGAGGAAAGGGACGGATTTCCATAACATTGTTAGTTAGTGTTATTTCTTTGATGTGTCTGTATGTTTTACCTGTTTGATTGGCAGACTGCCAACGCTGGTGCCAACAGTTGCCATACACGGGTCAACAGTTACCAAACATGGGTCAATACTTGCCACACATGGGTCAGTTGCCACACATGGGTCAATACTTGCCACACATGGGTCAATACTTGCCACACATGGGTCAGTAGCTGCCACATATGGGTCAATAGTTGCCACACATGGGTCAATACTTGCCACACATGGGTCAGTTGCCACATATGGGTCAATACTTGCCACACATGGGTCAGTATAACTAGTACAAAGCTGCGAGCTCTTTCCGCTTACTGGAATAAATGTTCAATGTTTAGGAAGCAGTGTAAACATTAGAAATGTTCGGTTTTGAAGATTTTGCACCGAATGGTTTCGCGAGGAGCAGAATATATGCGCCGGGAGGTGTATATCTATCAGATGTATATACACTCAGAGGTATATACTCTCAGTGTATATATATATCAGATATATCACTTCGTATATTATTATTATAAGTCAGATTTTAAATAATTATTGTTATCTTAAACTACTAATCTGCAGAGGTCTGTCTGCACTTCCTGAGGCACTTGTCAGAGGAAGATGTTGTCTGTACGAGGTTGTTTTCCTGTGGGCTCTTAGGAGGCAAGAATATTAATAATTATTATTATTTTTGTTCTTCTTATAATTATAATTGTTATAATTATTATACTTTTTAAAAGTTATAAAATTTCATGATTTTCTACTCACTAGTTTCCACAGTTCTCACAGATGTTTCAGCTGTCACCAGCTGTCTCCCCACCCAGCTGTCTCCCCACCCAGCTGTCTCCCCACCCAGCTGTCTCCCCACCCAGCTGTCTCCCCACCCAGCTGTCTCCCCACCCAGCTGTCTGTCCCTTGTTTACATCATTATCATCTCTCAGTGAAAAATTTCTCCTTCCATATATTTTTTTTTTTTTGGGGGGAGTTCCCTGGGTAAATTTCACGGAAAAAAGTAATACTTTTTTTTAGTTAACTTCACGCTCTCTCGATCAAAGTCACATTAGCTTTACGGATTACGAATTGATTGTATGTGAGTCGTATCCAAGTTTTTGCATCGTGCCATAAAAATACATTAATTTTTTTAGAGAGAGTTTAATCACAATGCTCGGGGAGATTGTTGTCATGATGACAGATAGGCATGAAGCCCACTCGTAGGTAAATCATAGGTACGTAGGTAAATCATAGGTACGTAGGTAAATCTTAAGCAGGTAGGTAAATCTTAGGCAGGTAGGTAAATCTTAGGCATGTAGGTAAATCTTAGGAAGGTAGGTAAATCATAGGCAGGTAGGTAAATCATAGGCAGGTAGGTAAATCATAGGCAGGTAGGTAAATCATAGGCAGGTAGGTAAATCATAGGCAGGTAGGTAAATCATAGGCAGGTAGGTAAATCATAGGCAGGTAGGTAAATCATAGGCAGGTAGGTAAATCATAGGCAGGTAGGTAAATCTTAGACAGGTAGGTAAATCATAGACATGTAGCCAATCACAGCCACGTAACAAATCATAAACAAGTATCCAGATAATACGCTCAACAAATCATAAACAAGTATCCAGATAATATGCTCAACAAATCAGACACGAAGCAAAGCCGACGTTTCGCTCACTGGGTTACGATGCATCGAAACCAAGTAAATTAATCCATTTCCCCCCAAAACTAACTTACAATTTTTTCAAGAACGTAAAGAAAACAACAACAAAACCCCATGAACAAATCCTACAAATCTATAAAAATCTCTAATTCATGTTAAGATCCTAATAAATATATTAATTCTACAATTCACGTTAACACTTTATAAAAAATTCCATCCCAAAAAAAACAATAATCTCTGAAGAACTTGGCCCTCCGTCCGTCCCTCCCTCCCTCCCTCCCCATCTCTTCCTCCCTCCCTCCCTCCCCATCCCTCCGTCCCTCCCTCCCTCCCCATCACTCCCTCCCTCCATCTGATATCTGGACAGTACAACGTAATCCCGGCTCCTCGCCTCAAACTTCCAGCGCCACGTTCATTTGGAGTTCGACAACAATTTCTTGCTCCGTATATGAGAAAAGTTATGTCATCTCCAGAAATCCGGTGACATTTTTTTTTGGTTCTTTTTCGTTCTCTGCGAAACGTCGTTGTTCTTAATACAAAAACCTGCTAAGCTAGTGTGTGTGTGTGTGTGTGTGTGTGTGTGTGTGTGTGTGTGTGTGTGTGTGTGTGTGTGTGTGTGTGTGTGTGTGTGTGTGCGCATGTGTGTGTGTGTGTGTGTGTGTGTGTGTTTAGCTTTCAACCATATCCTCTTATTCTTGTCACATCCCTGGTAAACAGCCTATCCTGTTCATAACCCCGGAGTATTTTATACGTCGTTATCATATCCCTCCTTATTCGTCCTTCATTTAAAGATCACTGCTTCTTCTACTACTTCCACTACCAACGTTATCACTACCACTACTTCCAATTTTTTCCTCTTTGTCCTGTCCCTGTTTCCCCTCGCCTATATTTACTGCTCCCTCTTTTGTGTTAGTGTGACTTTGTAAATGGTCCAAGTCGGACCGAAACGTCGTCGTAAGCTCCTCCTATGTGTGGGTTATTTGTTTGTGTACACAGTGTAGTTCTCACCTCCATGTACTCATTTGTACTTCCCTCAGCATCCACCAGTGCAGACACCACAAACATTATGGAGAATTAATGAGTGTAGGAGAGCGATGAAAAGTGTCGTGGCCCGTTGGAAAGTGTCATGGTACGATAGAAAATGTCATGGTACCATAGAAAATGTAGTGGTCTGTTAGAAAGTGTCGTGGCCCGTTGCAAAATATCGTGGACCGTTGACACGTGTATGGACCATCAAACTGAAGCCAAAATACATACACAAATAGCAGAACTGTTGTTATGTTGTGTAGAAACTCATAAAATGTTATAATTTCAAAAAGAAGCTTCCTAATTGTGTTTTCTGGGGAGAATTGAGGAAAACTCTGAACCACTGGGGTCCTGCCGTGGACCACTGGAGTGCTCCGTGTACCGTCTGACTGTTTAGAGCTGCGAGAGCTGCAGCCGCAAGAATCACAGATAAGAAAGCTAAAGTTATCCCTACTGTCCACTGTCTGCTGGAAACAATTCTGCCGCGGACGCCTCTGAGTGCGGGAATAGCGCCTCTGAGTGTTGGAATCGCGCCTCTGAGTGTGGGAATCGCCTCATGTTTCCCAACACAAGTACACTACCTCCCTAAATCCCTCACCTATCTTTCGCTCGCTTTACAGCACTCCATTTCGCTTGTTTTTATATTTTTTCCCTCTTAGCCATTGCTTGGGAGATGCGCTTTTATGGTCGCTGGCTTGTGGTCACTACTTGACGGTGTTCGCTGTGTCGTGTTTGCCGGGGGCCTCGTGAAACAACCGCCGCTGGACGTTGTTTCTTGATTGGCTGAGGCTACGGTCTCTTCCAGCGAGGGTGCTTACTTGTTCCTCACCCAAGACTGTGGAATGTCTGATTCTTACACTAAGAAGCCGTAGCGTCTATCAACGTTAGAGTGAGAAGCCGTAACGTCTATCAGTGTCAAAGGTAGATCCTGCAGCGTCTCTCAACGTCAAACCGAGGCACGTATCATACCGGAAGTAATCTTGCCTCCTCAAGACACCGGAAGTAAACTTGCCCCCTCATGACAGCGAAAGTAATCTTGTTTCTCATGATACCGGAAGTAATTTTGCACCCTCGTGACACCGGAAGATGTCTTGCCCCTCGTGACACCGGAAGTTGTCTTTTTTGACACCGGAAGTTGTATTTTTCTTCAGGGCACCGGAAGATGTTTTGCGACCGAAGTTGTTTGCCTCTGCACGAGTTGTCTTCTTCAGGGCACCGGAAGATGTTTTGACCCTCGTGATACCGGAAGTTGTCTTTTCGGCCCTTCCCTCTGAACCGGAAGTTGTCTTTTCTTCAGGGCACCGGAAGTGTTTGCCCTCGTGACCGGAAGTTGTCTTTCTCAGGCCCGGAAGATTTTTGCCCTCGTGATACCGGAAGTTGTCTTTTTCTTCAGGGCACCGGAAGTTGTCTTGCCCCTCGTGGCACCGGAAGTTGTCTTGCCCCTCGTGACACCGGAAGTTGTCTTGCCCCTCAGTGCTACAAGAACACAAAACAACATCCACTCTGTGTGTGTAAGTGTTTTCCCGTAAAATAAATATAAAAACTGTCCTCCACTCGAACGAAAAAAAATATATATGTGTGTGTGTATATGTGTATGTATATGTGTATGTATATATGAAACAGCATTCGAACAGTGATAGAAAATGTTGATTTTGTTATTCGTATACTTTTTTCCCTGACAATAAAAGCTTTGGCTGGATATGAAATATCTGAATGTCCAGCTGACGGCTGTTGCGTGTGTGTGTGCGTGTGTGCGCGTGTGTGCATGTACTCACCTATTTGTACTCACCTATTTGTGGTTGCAGGGGTCGAGTCATAGCTCCTGGCCCCGCCTCTTCACTGATTGCTACTAGGTCCTCTCTCTCCCTGCTCCATGAGCTTTATCAAACCTAGTCTTAAAACTATGTATGGTTCCTGCCTCCACTATGTCGCTTTCCAAGCTATTCCACTTCCTGACAACTCTATGACTGAAGAAATACTTCCTAACATCCCTTTGACTCATAGGAGTCTTCAACTTCCAATTGTGACCCCTTGTTTCTGTGTCCCCTCTCTGGAACATCTTGTCTCTGTCCACCTTATCTATTCCTCGCAGTATTTTATATGTCGTTATCATGTCTCCCCTAACCCTCCTGTCCTCTAGTGTCGTCAGGCCGATTTCCCTTAACCTTTCTTCGTAGGACAATCCCCTTAGCTCTGGGACTAGTCTTGTTGCAAACCTTTGCACTTTCTCTAATTTCTTGACGTGCTTGACCAGGTGTGGGTTCCAAACTGGTGCTGCATACTCCAGTATGGGCCTGACGTATATGGTATACAGAGTCTTGAATGATTCCTTAGTGAGGTATTGGAACGCTATTCTTAGGTTTGCCAGCCGCCCGTATGCTGCAGCAGTTATCTGATTGATGTGTGCCTCAGGAGATGTGCTCGGTATTATACTCACCCCAAGATCTTTTTCTTTGAGTGAGGTTTGCAGTCTTTGGCCACCTAGACTATACTCTGTCTGCGGTCTTCTTTGCCCTTCCCCGATATTCATGACTTTACATTTGGCAGGGTTAAATTCAAGGAGCCAGTTACTGGACCAGGCTTGCAGCCTGTCCAGGTCTCTTTGTATTCCTGCCTGATCCTCGACTGATTTGATTCTTCTCATTAACTTCACATCATCTGCAAACAGGGACACTTCTGAGTCTATCCCTTCCGTTATGTCATTCACATATACCAAAAACAGTACAGGTCCTAGGACTGACCCTTGTGGAACTCCACTCGTCACAGGTGCCCACTCTGACATCTCGTCACGTACCATGACTCGTTGTTGCCTCCCTGTCAGATATTCTCTGATCCATTGCAGTGCTTTTCCTGTTACGTGTGCCTGATCCTCTAGCTTTTGCATTAATCTCTTGTGAGGAACTGTGTCGAACGCCTTCTTGCAGTCCAAAAAATGCAGTCTATCCACCCTCTCTCTCGTGTCTTACTTCTGTTACCTTGTCATAAAACTGCAGTAGGTTTGTGACACAGGATTTTCCTTCCCTGAAACCATGCTGGTTGTCGTTTATAAGCTTGTGTCTTTCTAGGTGCTCCACCATTCTCCTCCTGATGATCTTCTCCATGACTTTGCATACTATACACGTCAGTGACACAGGTCTGTAGTTTAATGCCTCGTGTCTGTCTCCTTTCTTAAAAATTGGGACTACATTTGCCATCTTCCACGCCTCAGGTAGTTGCCCAGTTTCAATGGATGTGTTGAAGATTTGTGTTAGTGGCACACACAACATCTCTGCTCCCTCTCTAAGGACCCACGGAGAAATGTTGTCCGGTCCCACCGCTTTTGAGGTATCGAGTTCACATAGCAGCTTCTTCACCTCCTCCTCGGTTGTGTGTATTTCATCCAGCACTTGTTGGTACACCTCCCTATTCTGAATTCCTGGAGTCCTTCCTGTCTCCTGTGTAAATACTTCTTTAAATCTCATGTTGAGCTCCTCACATACCTCTTGGTCGTTTATTGTGAACTCCCACCTTCCTTTTCAGCCTGATTACCTGGTCCTTGACTGTTGTTTTCCTCCTGATGTGGCTATACAGCAGCTTCGGGTCAGACTTGACTTTTGATGCTATATCATTTTCATATTGTCGCTGAGCCTCCCGTCTTACCTGTGCATATTCGTTTCTGGCTCTTCGGCTAATCTCTTTATTTTCCTGGTTCCTTTGTCTTCTGTACTTTTTCCATTCTCTATTACACTTACTTTTTGCCTCCCTACACCTCTGGGTGAACCAAGGACTCGTTCTGGTCTTCCCATTACTTCTGTTTCCCTGGGGGCCAACCTCTCCTCTGCCTCTTTGCATTTGGATTGTCACATATTCCATCATTTCTTTTACTGGTTTTCCTGCCAATTCTCTCTCCCACTGAACGTCTTGTAGGAAGTGTGTGTGTGTGTGTGTGTGTGTGTGTGTGTGTGTGTGTGTGTGTGTGTGTGTGTGCGTGTGAGGTTCCTAGGGGGTGGTCGAGTTTCAGCTCCTGACGTCTCTTTCCCTCATCTCAACTATACTTACACACACACACACACACACACACTAGTAGCGACCAGCGAAGAGGCGGGGCCGGGAGCTGTGACTCGACCCCTTCAACTCACAAATAGGTGAGTACACACACACACACACGTACACACTATACTTTGCCTAATTGGCTCTGTCATGCCTTCTCTTGAAACTGTGTAAGGAATCTACACCTACAAGTACCTCGTCAATGTTTATGTGACGTACTATTTGTAGGACCTCCGGTCCGTCGGTCCGTCGGTCTTGTGTGTGATGACCAAACATTTCCTTTGGAAGCCCCTGTGATGACCTCTCATTCTGCGTTGATGTCAGGCATGACCTGACATCTCCTTCACTTGTCAAGCTCAACCTGACCCCTGGCAGGCTGTACCAGGAATAGGAGGATGTAACAGGAATAGGAAGATGTAACAGGAATAGAAGGGTATAACAGGAACAGAAGGCTATAACAAGAATATGAGGCTTTAACAGGAATGGGAGGCTTTAACAGGAATGGGAGGCTTTAACAGGAATGGGAGGCTTTAACAGGAATGGGAGGCTTTAACAGGAATGGGAGACTTTAACAGGAATGGGAGGCTTTAACAGGAATGGGAGGTTTTAACAGGAATGGAAGACTTTAACCGGAATGGGAGGCTTAGCGCTTCTCCCAGATTTTTTAAAGGAATGAAAAATCCCTCTGGATACAATACACATGGGATTAATGGTACACAATGCCTACCAGTTGATAAATGAGACACCAGGGGGGAGGGCCACAATTGGGTATCTTACTTCTCGAGAAATCTTTCGCCTAAACAGCAGACTTCTTCAGTCGAATAAAAATCGAAAATTACCACGACTGCTTCCTGTGTTATCTCTCGCTGTAGTGGGCTGACACCTGCCAGAACGTTTCGCCGAATAAAGAAACCCAGTAGATTTACCCATGTTGCTATGATTCTAGTGTTAAGCTTTCTCATGATGCCAGAGACAGAGAGAGATAGAAAGACATAGACACAGAAATAGATAGACATAGAAAGACACACACACAAAGAAAGAGAGAGAGATACACAGAGACAGAGACAATGAGACACACACAAACACAGAAAAATACAAAGACAGAGAGACGCAGATACAGAGAGAGACAGAGACACACATAGAGACAGTGTTTGTATCATACTGTACCTGTTTGTTCCCACAATAAACTGAGAGAATGTGTTCCTACACTAAGAAGTTTGATTCTGTGAGAGATAAAAACAAAAAGAATATGTTATTGTCTGTGAACATCAAACTGGAAAATAATTCCTCCGTGGCTGACGCCTGACAGTAATGACAGTGTATTAAATGCTGATTCCTGCTACTAGTAAGAAATAAATGCTGATTTCCTCTACCGGTATTTCCTCTATCAGTATTTCCTCTACCAATATTTCCTCTACCGGTATTTCCTCTATCAGTATTTCCTCTACCAATATTTCCTCTACCGGTATTTCCTCTACCAATATTTCCTCTATCAGTATTTCCTCTACCGGTATTTCCTCTACCAATATTTCCTCTACCGGTATTTCCTCTACTGTGGCAGTAACCAAAGTAGAGGCGGTAGTGACCGTGGTGGTAGTAGTAGTCGTGGTGGTAGTAGTAGTCGTGGTAGTAGTAGTAGTGGTGACTGTAACAGCAGTGGTTGCTCTGCAACAAACATCAGCCAACAACTACCTCAGAGAGGCACCCTCCTGCATGCTAATATCGTCTGAAGAGGGGCGCACACTGCCTCCTCCTCTCTCCAAACAATAAAATTACCGTCCACCCACCCCCACTTGCCTCTTTCCTGACAAACGATCGCCCTCACTAATACGTTCTTTCGTGTTTTAGTATTGCAGTCTGCCGGGTAGCAGCACGGTTATGCGGGTTGCGCTTATTGCAGCTTGCAACACCTCGCAACACACGTGACACAGTATTGCACTTAACTAGTAACCCGCACTTACTGGACTTTAGAAGACGTTTCGCCAACGGCCTCAGCCCTTATCAGGGCAACGAAGCGTTTTATTTTGTGGGATATTTGTGAACTGTTCCAGTCAGGGTACTGTGACTTTTGTGAATTGTTCCAGTCAGGGTACTGTGACTTTTGTGAACTGTTCCAGTCAGGGTACTGTGACTTTTGTGAACTGTTCCAGTCAGGGTACTGTGACTTTTGTGAACTGTTCCAGTCAGGGTACTGTGACTTTTGTGAACTGTTCCAGTCAGGGTACTGTGTTACTGCTACGACCTCCAGGCAAGTATTCCTCTCTACGATATCGGCATAATATGTGTCTGTTTTCTTATTGGTAGACAGTACCCATTCCTCCGAGTATTTTGTATGATGTGGCCATGTCTCCTCCCTCATTCACTGATCTCCTGTGTTGTGATTTTCGTTTGGTTATGGGTTTGTTTTCGTAAGACTTGTAGTTTTGTGTGTGTGTGTGTATGTATGTCTTTATGAAAAAATATTGCATTGTCGTGATAGGCATTAAATTTCGTTCGAATTCGTATCCAGTTTCGTTCGAATACGATACGAATTCGACACTCTGAAAAACGATACAAGCAAATATTCCAGTAATGATGAAAGCCTTCGACGTGTGCATGATTTCAATCATTTTTAATGTTGCTGAGAGATGGCAACCATCGCATGAGCGAGTCAATCAGATATGCACACTAACAGGCAAACGGATATAAACAGGGATGTTGCCAGGATAACATGATTAGGGGACGCGTGTAGAGGGGAGGATACCAAGGCTTGGATCATCAGTAATTTTGGTTTGTCAGGTAAAATGGTCAGGCTGCAGTGTCTCGTACCGCTGGGAGGCTACGGAGGTCTTGTCCGCTGGGGCAGGCTGCAGCAGGTCTCGTTGCCTGCTGGGGCAGGCTACGGCAGGTCTCGTTGCCTGCTGGGGCAGGCTACGGCAGGTCTCGTTGCCTGCTGGGGCAGGCTACGGCAGGTCTTGTTGCCTGCTGGGGCAGGCTGCAGCAGGTCTCGTTGCCTGCTGGGGCAGGCTACGGCAGGTCTCGTGCGCTGGCAGGCTACGCAGGTGCTGCGGGATATTGTTTCGCTGAGGAATTAAATTAGGCTATAGTGCCTCGCTAAAGTCTTTTATTTATTTATATTAATCTTCCATCATTTCTCTTCTCTCTCTTCTCTCTCTCTCTCTCTCTTCTCTCTCTCTCTCTCTCTCTCTCTCTCTCTCTCCTCCCCTTCTATCTATCTATCTATCAGTATTTCTATCTATCTATCTATCTATCTGATGGTCTGATGGTTCAGTTTGAGTGAGGAGGAAAATAGGAGAGAAGGAGAGATGGGAGGATTTATGTTTGTCAAGAGCTCCGAGTGGCCTACAGTATTCAACATGAGGTGAGACAGTGTGGGAAGCTAGCTGGGGTACTCTCAATTCATACACACAATGGTTACTAGTGCTGGAATGTGTCAGCTTGAGCTGGACACTCAGTAGTGCAGCCTGACTGGGACATTCAGCAGTGTCAGCTGAGCTGGGACACTTCAGCAGTGTCAGCTGAGCTGGGACACTTCAGCAGTGTCAGCCTGAGCTGGGACACCAGCAGTGTCAGCCTGAGCTGGACACTTGCAGTGTCAGCCTGAGCTGGGACACTTCAGTAGTGCCAGCCTGAGCTGGAGACTTCAGTAGTGTCAGCCTGAGCTGGAGACTTCAGTAGTGTCAGCCTGAGCTGGGAGACTTCAGTAGTGTCAGCCTGAGCTGGAGACTTCAGTAGTGTCAGCCTGAGCTGGGAGACTTCAGTAGTGTCAACCTGAGCTGGAGACCTCAGTAGTATCAGCTGAGCTGGGAGACTTCAGTAGTGCCAGCCTGAGCTGGGAGATTCAGTAGTGCAGCCTGAGCTGGAGACTTCAGTAGTGTCAGCCTGGCTGGGACACTTCAGAGTGTCAGCCTGAGCTGGGACACTTCAGCAGTGTCACCCTGAGCTGGGACACTTCAGAGTGTCAGCTGAGCTGGACACTTCAGTAGTGCAGCCTGAGCTGGGAGACTTCAGTGTGTCAGCCTGAGCTGGGAGACTTCAGTAGTGTCAGCCTGAGCGGGAGACTTCAGTAGTGTCAGCCTGAGCTGGAACTTCAGTAGTGTCAGCCTGAGCTGGGAATCTTCAGAGTGTCACCTGAGCGGGAACTTCAGTAGTATCAGCCTGAGCTGAGACTTCAGTAGTGTCAGCCTGAGCTGGGAGACTTCAGTAGTGCAGCCTGAGCTGGAGACTTCGTAGTGTCAGCCTGAGCTGGGAGATTTCAGTAGTGTCAACCTGAGCTGGGAGACTTCAGTAGTTCAGCCTGAGCTGGAGACTTCAGTAGTGTCGCCTGAGCTGGAGACTTCAGTAGTGTCAGCTGAGCGGAATTAGAGTGAGCTGAGCTGGGAGACTCAGTAGTCAGCCTGAGCTGGGACACTTCAGAGTGTCACCTGAGCTGGGACACTTCAGTAGTGCCAGCCTGAGCTGGGAGACTTCAGTAGTGTCAGCCTGAGCTGGGAGACTTCAGAGTGTCAGCCTGAGCTGGGAGACTTCAGTAGTGTCAGCCTGAGCTGGGAGACTTCAGTAGTGTCAGCCTGAGCTGGGACACTTCAGTAGTGTCAGCCTGAGCTGGGAGACTTCAGTAGTGTCAGCCTGAGCTGGGAGACTTCAGTAGTGTCAGCCTGAGCTGGGAACTTCAGTAGTGTCAGCCTGAGCTGGGAGACTTCAGTAGTATCAGCCTGAGCTGGGAGACTTCAGTAGTGTCAGCCTGAGCTGGAACTTCAGTAGTGTCAGCCTGAGCTGGGAGACTTCAGTAGTGTCAGCCTGAGCTGGGACACTTCAGTAGTGTCAGCCTGAGCTGGGAGACATCAGTAGTGTTAGCCTGAGCTGGGACACTTCAGTAGTGTCAGCCTGAGCTGGGAGACCTCAGTAGTGTCAGCCTGAGCTGGGAGACTTCAGTAGTGTCAGCCTGAGCTGGGAGACCTCAGTAGTGTCAGCTTGTGCTGGGAGACTTCAGTAGTGTCAGCCTGAGCTGGGAGACCTCAGTAGTGTCAGCTTGTGCTGGGAGACTTCAGTAGTGTCAGCCTGAGCTGGGAGACTTCAGTAGTGTCAGCCTGAGCTGGGAGACTTCAGTAGGACAATGAGGATATGGTCAAGTATTCCAGCAAGGGTTCATCAGCTAGGGCAGCTTCAAGGGTTTCCTTCCAGCAGAACTGGAGTTACTAGCACTTGGGAATTACCATCTCTCAGAATGACCTATCCCATATATATATATATATATATATATATATATATATATATATATATATATATATATATATATATATATATATATATATATATATATATATATATATATATATATATAATGTATATTACGCAGAATTATACACACGCTAGACAAGATTCTGTGTATATGAGAAGAGGAATTTGGATATCTAGGTATATAAATTAGTTTATATGGCAGAGTTATTATGTGTCTAGGAATATGTTATGAGTACTGGAGAAAGGGAGAACTGGGGAGGGTGCGTACCTGGGGAGGGTGCGTACCTGGGGAGGGTGCGTACTTGGGGAGGATGCGTACTTGAGGAGGGTGCGTACCTGGGGAGGATGGGTACTTGGGGAGGGTGCGTACCTGGGGAGGGTGCGTACCTGGGGAGGGTGCGTAGGGAGGCGTACTTGGGGAGGGTGCGTACCTCACACCTCTCAAGTAGGGAGGGTGGAGGCGCCACCCCTCCCCCGCCCCTCACTTCACTACCTCACAACTCTATATATCTTCACAAAAGATGTTATTGTTTTCCTATATTGGTGGTGTTAAAATTACAAGGTCTTCCCACCTCCCTCCTTCCCCTCTCTCTCTCCCCCTCTTCCCCTCTCTCCCTCCCCTCTTCTCCTCTCTTCTTCCCCTCTCTCCCTTCCCCTCTTCCTCTCTCCTTCCCCCTTCCCCTCCCTTCCTTCCCATTTCCCCTCCCTCTTCCCCTCCTTTCCCTTCCCCTCTTCCCTTCCTTCCCACCTTCTTTCACTCCTTTAGTCATTCCTTCCTTCTCTTAGTGCTCCTCTTCCTTCATCTTCGCATTCTTTGCCTCTTCTCATTTTCCCTATCCATGTCGTTTTACTGGTTTTCCTCCACCTCCACCACCTCCTCCTACTCCTCCTCCACCACCTCTTCCTCCTCATCCACCTCCTTCTCTTCCTCCGCCACCTCCTCCTCCACCACTTCCACCACCACCTCCTCCATCACCTCCTCCACTACCTCCACCAACACCACCTCCACCACCACCACCTTCTCCTCCACCACCTCCTCCACCACCTCCTCCACCACCTCCTCCTCCACCACCTCCTCCACCACCTCCTTCACCACCACCTCCACCACCACCACCTCCTCCACCACCTCCTCCACCGCCTCCCTCCAACTCCACCTCCTCCTCCAACATTCCATGTTTGCAGTTAAAGATTTCCAATTTTCAGTTTTTGCTCTGCAGTTTACAACCAACAAGGAAATTCTCACACAAATAAACTCAGGAAGTTGCTTGCTGCTGCTGCTTGTGGCCGCCCAACACTGTTTTTGTCCAGTAATTGAAAAATATAACTCTGTGTGTGTATGTATGTGTATGCGTGTATGTACTCACCTATTTGTGGTTGCAGGGGTCGAGTCATAGCTCCTGGCCCCGCCTCTTCACTGATTGCTACTAGGTCCTCTCTCTCCCTGCTCCATGAGCTTTATCAAACCTCGTCTTAAAACTATGTATGGTTTCTGCCTCCACTACGTCACTTTCTAGGCTATTCCACTTCCTGACAACTCTATGACTGAAGAAATACTTCCTAACATCCCTTTGACTCATAGGAGTCTTCAACTTCCAATTGTGATCCCTTGTTTCTGTGTCCCCTCTCTGGAACATCTTGTCTCTGTCCACCTTATCTATTCCTCGCAGTATTTTATATGTCGTTATCATGTCTCCCCTGACCCTCCTGTCCTCTAGTGTCGTCAGGCCGATTTCCCTTAACCTTTCTTCGTAGGACAATCCCCTTAGCTCTGGGACTAGTCTTGTTGCAAACCTTTGCATTTTCTCTAATTTCTTGACGTGCATGACCAGGTGTGGGTTTCAAACTGGTGTTGCATACTCCAGTATGGGCCTGACGTATATGGTGTACAGAGTCTTGAATGATTCCTTAGTGAGGTGTGTGTGTGTGTGTAAGTCTATCATTGCCCAAATAAGAGAACACATCTATCGACACCAGTCTATTGCCTCTAATAGACCCGGTCTTCACTCCAGTGTTGATTACCCCTCCCCCTTCCCCCCAAAAAAAATATATTACGCAATTATACTAAGCAATTACATTACGCAATTATATTACACAGTCATATTTCCAACTGTGAAGCACATTGACCGATAATTATACAAAACATGGGAGAGAGGGAAGCATGGGAGAGGCATTACCATGGGGAAATGTTATTGTTTGTGTGGGGGAAGACTTGTGGAATTGTGTGAGAGACTTGTGCACTTAGTTCCTGTTGTTTAGTGTCTGTTGTTACGTGTCTGTTGTTTTGCGTCTGTTGTTTCTGTCACTTAGTTTCTGTTGTTAAGGTTTTGTCGTTTTGTTTGTCATTTTCTGTTGTTCAGTTTCTGTTATTTAGCGTCTGTTTCTTGCCTACTTCTTTCCATTTCCTTCTTTTTCCTGTCTACCTCTCTCACTCCTCCCTCCTCCTTCCTTCTCTTCCTCCCTCTTTCTCTCCTTCCCTCCATCCCTCCCTCCTTCCCTCCTCTCACACAAGTGAGGTGTCAAGCTTACCCTGGGGACGTCAGAGACTGGGTCAACAGCTGACTAACAAGGGGGATTTAAGTTCATTTTTAAGCTTCCGCCCAAAACTTAAGCTTTGTAATAGTTCCTGATTGTGGTAATTATTCTGACTCCTCAGCTCTGCCAATTAGCGAAGTGTTTCCTTGTTTTAGCTAGGTCTTTTCTTGTTTTAGCGAGGTCTTTTCTTGTTTCAGCGAGGTCTTTCCTTGTTTTAGTGAGGTCTTTCCTTGTTTTAGCGAGGTCTTTCCTTGTTTTAGTGCCATAGTCTTCTCGTTTAACCATCATTATTTTCTCTTTTTAGCTCCATTATTTCCAGTTTAAGCGCCGTTATTATCCAATTTAAGCGTCGTTATTATCCAATTTAAGCGCCGTTATTATCCAATTTAAGCGCCGTTATTATCCAATTTAAGCGCCGTTATTATCCAATTTAAGCGCCGTTATTATCCAATTTAAAAATAATTAGCCAGATTCCCGTTCATAAATAGATAAGTTAGTAAGTGGGAAGATAAGGTAACTCAGCTGAGAGAAGACGACCTAGATAAGATTTCTTAATGTGTCTTACAGATGTCTTGTAGATATGTCTGGTAGGTATGTCTTGTAGATATGTCTTGTAAATATATATTGTAAATATGTCTTGTAGATGTCTTGTAAATATGTCTTGTAAATATGTCTTGTAGATATGTCTTGTAGATATGTCTTTGTAAATATGTCTTGTAGATATGTCTTTGTAAATATGTCTTGTAGATATGTCTTGTAAATGACTTGTCATTATATATTTTAAATATGTCTTGTAAATATGTCTTCTGAATATGACATGTGAAGGATCTGAGTTGCTCACTTGCAGGAATTAATGGCAATGCACATCACTCACAAGAGCAACACATCTGTGCACATCACGGCACATTTACATACTACACATCAACACACATCAACAGTCACTTGAATACAGCGACAACAAAGCTGGCAATAAATTCAGCAGCGGTAGTACCCCCACCCCAGCAACAGCAGGAACAGCAGCAGCAGCAGAAGGAACAAAGGCCCTGGCAGGAATGCCTCATATACCAGCTGACTTGATTATAAACATCTCTCTCATAACTGGTGTTGCCGGGCAACCCCGGGTCTCAGACCACGGCCAGGAAGACCAAGCCCATCCCAGACCAGGTAGGGAGGGAGATCATCACATCACGGGAGTACATGGAAGTATATGAGAGTACAAGGGAGGGCAGGAGAGACGAAGTTCATGCAAGAACAAGTAGAGGGGAAAATTCTCACCCCATCAGAGGGGAAATTTGACGGCAGTTCTCAGAGCATCAAAACGTTCTCCCTTAGGCCTAGCAGCCCTTCGTGACACCATTCTAACAGGTGTACATTCTAATTTAAAGACTAGAACTAGCTAAAACTAGCGGTTTCTTAGTTAAAACTAATTAATAAGTGCTAGAAATATAGGTGTCCTGCCATCCTATCTACAGTCCCTATATCTCTATCCCTATTCGCGTTCCTTCCCTACTTATCCATCTTGCCCTTCTAGTCTTCCTTCTCTACCCTTCTTCCCTACTCATTCCTATCCATCTCCTGTACCCACTCTTAATTTCACTCCTCCCCTACCCACTAATTCATATCCCTTCCCTTCCATAGTCCTCTCATTCCCTATCCCTTTCTTTATATGTCCTTTTTTCCTCCATATCATCCAGTCCCGCATCAGCCTCTCCACAGCTGGGATCACCTGTGGGTAACACCTCTCTCACTCGCCCCACACCGATGTTTTCACACTCCAGTAGACGACGGTGCAGAGGCAAGTCTAATCTAACAGGCGTCCCCCGGCACTGTCTGCTGGAGAGAGAGAGAGAGAGAGAGAGAGAGAGAGAGAGAGAGAGAGAGAGAGAGAGAGAGAGAGAGAGAGAGAGAGAGAGAGAGAGAGAGAGAGAGAAAGAGAGAGAGAGAGAGGTCCTCTGTCAGTTGCGTCCGTCTGTTCTGCTACCGTGGTCTATACCACTAGCCACAGACAAATACAGTGGTCTGGACCACAAAGTAATGCAGTGGTCCGGACCAATAGCCACAGACAAATACTGTTGTCTGGACCACAGACAAATACTGTGGTCTGAACCACAGACAAATACTTTGGTCTGTAATCCTTCCCACTTGAGTAGTTCTTGAAGCACAGTGCCAGAGGACACCCAGGTGAGGCCTCTGTGCTCTCCCTTCTTAACGACATAGACAGCCAGGTTCTTTATCCTCCTAAAGAAAACGTTTGATTATAAACGGTTTAGAGAACGTGGGAGGAAAAAAAACGGCAGCCCAGGAACTTTGAAAACACTGTCTGGTTTCTCGACGATTTCTGCTTTACTGGCTTGTTTCTCATTGAACAGAAGACAACAACAATAGCAGCAGCAGCCGCAGCAACAATAGCAGCAGTAACAACAACAACATCAGCAACAATATCAACAATAGCAGCAGCAATAATAGCAGCAGCAACAACAACAACAGCAGCAGTAACAACGAAACCAACACCAGCAACAACAGCAGCAGCGATAACAATAGCAGCAGCAGCAACAATAGCAATAGTAGCAACAATAGCAGCAGCAGCAACAACAACAATAGCAGCAGTAGCAACAATAAAAGCAGCAGCAGCAACAATAGCAATAGTAGCAACAATAGCACCAGCAGCAACAATAACAATAGTAGCAACAATAGCAGCAGCAGCAACAATAGCAATAGTAGCAACAATAGCAGTAGCAGCAATGGTTGATGAAGCTTGTGATTGTCCATCGAGGTCTGACCAGCTGAGGCATCCCACCCTCAGCCCCCACCCCAGCCACATACCAGCTGAAAGTTATCTTCAGTACCCCATGGTGGTGCTGGTGGTCACTGTGGTGGTGCTGGTGGTGCTATTGATCACTGTGGTGGTGCTGGTGGTCACTGTGGTGGTGCTGGTGGTCACTGTGGTGGTGCTGGTGGTCACTGTGGTGGTGCTGGTGGTGCTATTGATCACTGTGGTGGTGCTGGTGGTCACTGTGGTGGTGCTGGTGGTCACTGTGGTGGTGCTGGTGGTCACTGTGGTGGTGCTGGTGGTCACTGTGGTGGTGCTGGTGGTCACTGTGGTGGTGCTGGTGGTCACTGTGGTGGTGCTGGTGGTCACTGTGGTGGTGCTGGTGGTCACTGTGGTGGTGCTGGTGGTCACTGTGGTGGTGCTGGTGGTCACTGTGGTGGTGCTGGTGGTCACTGTGGTGGTGCTGGTGGTCACTGTGGTGGTGCTCGTAGTTGTGGTTACGACGGACGTAGCGATAGTTAAACTTTTTTTTTTAATCCCGGTTTATCCAAACGCTTCGATAACGTCTTTATCGAATTTGATTTTCCCGACACGCTAAGACAACTTTCCGAAGAGCAATTTAACACCTGGCAGTCAGCAGATGTCACAATTTAACACCTGGCAGTCAGCATATATATATATATATATATATATATATATATATATATATATATATATATATATTGTCCGCCTCATGGTGAGCGAAAGACAGATGACCACACAATTTGTGTGGTCCCGTGGACTAGAGCGTCCTCTGTCTTTCACTCACAATGAGGTAATCAGGGACTGATTACCTCAAACTCCTCATTTCCCACTGTTTCTCTGCATCGGACTAAATAAGCCACTGGCTGGCGAAACGTTTCCAGAATAAAGATACCCATATGTTGCACAAGTGTCTCAAACCATACCAAGTGTGGGGTTAGAACCCGCGATCAGAGAGTCAAAACTCCAGACCGACGCGTTAGCCACTGGGCCAACTAGCTTCAATAAGATTCATCCAACTAGGTATATTTCTACACCATAAGTTTAGTCTGTAAAAACTTGCATTTGTGGACACAGTGGTGCCTATGCTAACCTTCCTATGGTGTAGAAATATACCTAGTTGGATGAATCTTATTGAAGCTAGCTGGCCCAGTGGCTTACGCGACGGTCTGGAGTTTTGAGACTCTCTGACCGCGGGTTCTAACCCCACCCGTGGTATGGTTTGTTTGCAATCGTGTCATTACGATTTCGTGAGTCATAAGTGTCTCATTTATCAACGTCAGCACTGACCACCACAACAATGACCAACACAACACTGACCACCACAACAACTGACCAACACAACACTGACCACCACAACACTGACCAACACAACACTGACCACCACAACACTGACCACCACAACAATGACCAACACAACACTGACCACCACAACAATGACCAACACAACACTGACCACCACAACAATGACCAACACAACACTGACCACCACAACACTGACCACCACAACAATGACCAACACAACACTGACCACCACAACAATGACCAACACAACACTGACCACCACAACACTGACCACCACAACAATGATCAACACAACACTGACCACCACAACAATGACCAACACAACACTGACAAACACAACACTGACCAACACAACACTGACCACCACAACAATGATCAACACAACACTGACAAACACAACACTGACCACCACAACAATGATCAACACAACACTGACCACAACAACAATGACCAACACAACACTGACAAACACAACACTGACCAACACAACACTGACCACCACAACAATGACCAACACAACACTGACAAACACAACACTGACCAACACAACAATGACCACCACAACAATGACCAACACAACACTGACAAACACAACACTGACCAACACAACACTGACCACCACAACAATGATCAACACAACACTGACCACCACAACAATGACCAACACAACACTGACAAACACAACACTGACCAACACAACACTGACCACCACAACAATGATCAACACAACACTGACCACCACAACACTGACCAACACAACATTGACCAACACAACACTGACCAACACAACATGACCACCACAACAATGACAACACAACACTGACCACCACAACAATGACCAACACAACACTGACAAACACAACACTGACCAACACAACCGACACACAATGATCAACACAACTGACCACACACCTGACCAACACAACATTGACCAACACAACACTGACCACCAACAATGACCAACACAACACTGACCACCACAACAATGACCAACACAACATGACCACACAACATGACCAACAACACTGACCACCACAACACTGACCAACACAACATTGACCAACACAACACTGACCACCACAACAATGACCAACACAACACTGACCACCACAACAATGACCAACACAACACTGACCACCACAACACTGACCAACACAACATTGACCAACACAACACTGACCACCACAACAATGACCAACACAACAATGACCACCACAACACACTGACCATCACAACACACTGACCACCACAACACTGACCACCACAACACACTGACCACCACAACAATGACCAACACAACAATGACCACCACAACACTGACCAACACAACACTGACCAACACAACACTGACCAACACAACACTGACCAACACAACAATGACCAACACAACGTGTCAGACACACCTCGAGGTACCTTCATGCAGGTACTAGAACCTGCAAGTACCCCTTCCCAGGTTCCATCCTGGTTACCTCCCATTCCCTAGAACCCCTACAGGTTTAACGCTGCTCCTTAATTAGTTCAATGAAGGACATTCCTAAGGAGAAGAAATTTTTGTATTCTTTTTTGTTCACGATCCGGCCGAAATAAATTTGTCTCCCCAGGAGAGAAAAAATTACATAGAGGACGAGAGGGAAGAGAAGTAATTGGGAAGGGGGGGGGGGAAAGTTCCAAGTTGAACTTTAATTAATCGTAAGTTCCAGCCCAAAAGACTTTGTCTTCGGTTCTAAATGAGGACATTTTTTTTATTCTCATCGATATGTCTTGCACGGAGATTTACTTTTTTTTTTAAAGACATTTTTTTTATTTCTCTAAGACTGTATCCCCTCTTATGGGTCTCTTTCTCTGTTTTTCTCTCATATTTCTCATCTCTCTCATTTCTGTGTGCCCATCTTTCCTCCTCCATCACATGAACCTCCCACTAGCATCATACACTTACGAATAACAACAACATAAAACAAGAATCCAATAAGTGGAAAGACACAATGAAACGAGAGACTCAATCATACTCTGGCCCCAGGCTGTGTGGAGGGAGGGAGGGAACATCATACTCTGGCCCCAGGCTGTGTGGAGGGAGGGAACATCATACTCTGGCCCCACGCTGTGTGGAGGGAAGGAGGGAACATCATACTCTGGCCCCAGGCTGTGTGGAGGGAGGGAGGGAACATACTCTGGCCGGTACTACCGTCCTGCCAAGTGAGTGTAAAAGGAAAGCCTGTGATTGTTTTACATGATGGTAGGATTGTTGGTGTTTTTTTTCTGTCTCATAAACATGCAAGATTTCAGGTTCGTCTTGCTACTTCTACTTACACTTAAGTCACACTACACATTCATGTACAAGCATATATATACACACCGCTCTGGGTTTTCTTCTATTTTCTTACTAGTTCTTGTTTATTTCCTCTTATCTCCATGGGGAAGTGGAACAGAATTCTTCCTCCGTAAGCCATGCGTGTCGTAAAAGGCGACTAAAATGCCGGGAGCAATGGGCTAGTAACCCCTTCTCCTGGATACATTACTAAAGTTAAAAAGAGAAACTTTTGTTTTTCTTTTTGGGTCACCCCGCCTCGGTGGGGTGCGGCCGGTTTGTCGAAAGAAGAAATATTTAGTATATACAAGAAATAGCCTCTGATAACATAAAAACTGAGAGGTACCATGTATATGCTGATAGTTTACTTCATTCACTATTTTTAGGCATTAGTGTAGCCATGTTTGGTGGGGGAAAGGTTACATGCAGCCTTAATGAACCTAGCGTAGTCGATAGGCTTTAAACCCCATTAAAGATCCAACAGCCACCGATTTCCATGTTCGGCAAAACATTCAATAACATCATCCCCGTCAACTGAAATGTCATAGTCAGTGTGTGGCACTGACAGTCCTAACAGTCGATCCTCACTCACCTGAGCTGACAGTCAAGCTTTCAACCCGAGTACACCGCTACACTGACAGTCAATATTATTTATGTTAGATACTTGTGCAACTAATGCAACATTTTGTTGTGGCAACGTTTCGCTCTCCTTTAAAATACTATCAGATTCTCTTTAAAATACTATCAGATACCCTTTAAAATACTATCAGATACCCTTTAAACACTTTTTAATATCGTCACATTCCCTTTAAATTATTTCCGATGGTACTGAAATGCCAAAAGAGAGTGAATTTAATATTTCAGAACTTAATCTTGTTTTCTGATCACTAATTACTGGATCCTTCAAATGGGTTGGACACCTTCTTTGTGGGTTCAGAAATAAGTCTGGGCTTGAGTTCGGTCGAGGACTTAAATTCAATATTGACCGAAAGTTCTTCTTAAAGTTTTTGTTTTCGTTTTTTTGTGCAGGGAACAAAAGTCTTTCAGGATGGCCGAGGGGAAAGGCCATGCTCCCCTGGGCCCTCACCCCTGGACATGCCCCTGCAATAGCTGCAGCAGCAGCAGCAGCAGCATTAACAGCAGCAGCAGCAGTAGCGGCAGAAGCAGCACAAGAGAATCAATGAAAGAAAATAAAAACTGGAGAATGGGAAAGAGACAGAGATGAGGAGAAGAATGAGTGAAAGATAAAGAGATGACGATGATGAAGAGGAGATAGAGGGTGGAATAATAGAAGCAGCAAGAGCAAAAATGGAGAAAGAGGGAGTTACGAGGGGTGAAATAAGAAGAATGAAATTCATGGAACGGTACATACAGGTGAGAAAGATATATATATATAAAAAAATATATATATATATATATATATATATATATATATATATATATATATATATATATATATATATATATATATATATATATATATATATATACAAACGCAAACACTCATCGTAAATTGGCTGACGGCTTGAAACAGATGAACCACTCACAACAGCCAACACACACACACTGCTGGGTGTTGTCTCTGACACACACACACACACTGATGAAAACATACAACACTGAGCAACACACACACACACACACACACACAGGCACACACACACACGCTGTAGCTGCATGAAGACCACGTGTCGTTGTTGATAAATGTAAATACTTAATTAGTGCTGAGTGCCAGG